>JAQFVV010012416.1:6010919-6309688 GCA_028023455.1 Epiperipatus broadwayi | reverse complement strand
TATATTTCATACTTATCAGAATTGAATAGTAAGATTATTTTTCCTTTCTTTATTACACTTTTTAACCAAGAAAAAAATTACCCATTTATTGACCTCTAATTGGATGAATATCTTGTATTTCAATTCTGTGATGGATGAATGATTAATCACTAAATGTGGATTCTAGACTATTTCATTTAAATAAAAAGATGTTTTGTTCTCTTCATCATTAGTATTGAAAAGATGCAAATGTAAAGGTATGGATTAAATACCTCAATGATCCAAATTACTGATTTTTTTTTTTTTTAATGTTCCGCTCATTTTAATTGAACTTATAAAAAAAATTGATAAACATATGATCATATAAATACAAATTTTATTAGACTATCAGCCTGTTTTTTTTACCTTTGGATAATTAGTTGTTAATTACTATTATTAATCATTTAAAATCAAAATGAAACAAACACTGTGATGGTATTTTTAAAGAAAAATGTAAATTATATTTTCTTATAAGATGTATTATTTAAATTATCATATTTTTACAGGAATGTTATAAAATGTTATTTTATTTTAATGAGAATGTTATAATTAATTATATTTTTGTTTGTAATCATGAAACCAGTGCAGCAGGACTGCATTCAGAGAAAACTGGGTATAATTTTTTTTTTTTTTGCTTTCTTTAAGCAATATTATCTTTTGTTTGTAGTAATTTCTATAATTTGTATTTGCTTTTTATTAAATAATTAAATTTGAAAAATAGAGAATTAAAGACTACATTTATTTTTAATTTATTAATAAATAATTAAGAAATTTATGAATGTACTATATTTCATATTACATTTTAGTGAATCTCGTTTAGAAACAATGTGTCGTATTAAGTGAAGTTTTTAAAGCTCCACTGTTAAATTCCAAAAGTGATAACATCTGATTTAAAATTGTAAACATACAGCATTAAAATATTTAATTATCTTTTTATGATTAATATATGGAAATTGCAATGTCATTGTATGATTTTCTCATATGTTTCCCAGAATGTTTCTGGCTTTTTGTTTTCATCAGTCAATACTAGAATTAAGAACTGAAAAATAAGCCCTTCTATATCTAGCAGCTGCCTTTTTATCCTTTTATTCTATTTAAGCTAATAGCCTAAAATTCAAAAGCATCCTAAGGTTTTAAATTCTAGTCAACTCACTTGCCTAATTCTGACACCATGTGTTTCTACATATTTTAGAGACTTCAGTTTTGTGCTAACTGTAAGCATCTGCTACTCTTTGCCTAGTAGAGTTAATACTGACATCACATGATTTTTTTTCATATCCTTCCAAAAGCAAATCTCTTTGCTCTACTCTAGGATTCAGAGCTGAAATTTATGCACTCACGTGTCTAGTAGCTATTTTAAACTTCTTTACCCTATTCAAAACAATAGCCTGAAATCTAAAAACACCCTAAGATTTGGATCCCAACATAATTTGTTTGGACAATTACATACATCTGAGAGCAAGTCAGTTTCTTATATATTTTAGAGATATCAACTTTATGTCAACTGCAAACTACTTCTGTCATTTAGTTAAGAAGATTAATATCAACAATATCACGTTTTTCTCGTATGCTTCTAAAAGCTTTAGCTTGAAAAATATAAAGAACTAAAAGATAATTATAGATGCATCAAGGCATTAGTCTCAGCTCTGAATTCTAATCTCACTGATGAAGGCAAAAGCCCAAAACCAGGTTGAATTTTTTAGCTTATACCTTCTCACACAATATGTGATATATTGAAATAGAAACTATATTCTAAGATTCATTTGTCACTTAATTTCTATATACTATATTATTTGATACAGACTTTAGTAAGTCATATACGATTACATATAACTACAGAAGGTATTAAGCTTAGTTCGTGAGTTGTTACATAAAGTATTATATGATTTTTCTCTTTTCTAACATATGCATTATGGGCAGTAATTTATTCTACTTTGAAGATATGTATTGTCAGTTTGATTAATCAGTGAATTCTATATTCAAATCACTAATTTAGTTTTTGATTATTACCTATGAGCAAGTTAGGATTCAAAATCTGAAGTTAATTGATGAGGGGGGAGCATGAACAGTGTTAGACTTGACAGAATTTTCAATTTTTGAAAAAATCTAGATGTGGCATATATTAAAAAAAGATCTAACATTCAGATACATCCAAGTAATTTTTGCAAACTATGTATGATTCGAATCTCTCTTCATATACAGTATAATTTATTAGAATATAAATTGATTGGTATGGTTATTGGTAAAAGAGGAAGAGGTTGATCTTTTTTCTATATTTCAAAGCATCGGCCAGGAAGCGAACCCGTGACAACTCTGCAAGCAACTGCTTGCTTGCAAGGCAGCTGTGCTGACCTCTCGGCTTCCAACACTTGATGAGGGTGGTCTTCATCAGTGAAATAGATGATCTTCATTGTCACAATTGAGAATTTCAGAATGAAATGGATAACTTAGTTAACAGGATCTCTGAGCTTACATTATATGTAAAGATGCTTCTAAATTCCTTGGCTGTTGTTTTAAAAAAACATCTAAATTTTTTGTTGAAAATCAGGGAAGCAGAATTAAGTTATCCTTGCATGGTTAACAATTTAAATAGTTTTATAATTTTTTAGAAGTTACTATATATGCTGGGTTTTATAACATTAAATTATGCTGCAGAGAAATTGCAATTAGGTATTCTCTTTGGGTCCTATGATGCTATTGATACAAAGAAAACAGTTTTTCTGTAGTAGGGTGCATATAAAAATAATGCAGAGCATGAAAAGATTTACTTCACTATAGTGCACATACTAATTAGATTTTAATTATGAAACAATCCTTAAGTGAGCAACATTTAAAAGTAGATTAGAAAGTTTGAAAGTGCCATTAGTCTATAATGCTAATATATATTTAGCTGACTATAATGGTATTATGTGTATTGCAAGAACATCATTTTAGCAAGAGGACTAAATATTCTTAAGGATGACATATTTGTATATTAAAATTGTAGGCAAGTTTGATTTAAGGACTATAAAGATTTGCTTACTGAAGAAAATTAACCGTAATCCTAAATGATGTAAATTGGTGTTATTAAATAGGCTCGTTTAAAGTAAGTGATTGCTGAAATAGAAGTGCATATCCAGTGTTCCAAATTGAAGAAGGCCAATCAGCAGAATCTAGACTAAGGACTTAAACATAGTGAATTGATTTTCTCTCTGATAAGATGTCTCGACTAGAAAAATAATTGCTCTTAATGCTCATTGAATTAAAATTAGAAGTACAACAAAATAAAATTTTTAATTTTTGTAATTAGATGTAATTATGACCACTTCAGCTTACATTTTTAAAAAAAGGTAATAACATTTCATAGATAAAAAATTAAGTAACATTTTTATGTGGAAAAAAGAGATTTATGGTCTTAGGAATATTATGAAAGGATTGAAAACAAAGTATCTCAAAGAACAAATAGGAGCCACTGACATTATTGAAAGAATTAAAAGGCTGAACTGGACATTTCTAGAAGAAATAACAATATCTAGACAAATAAAGTCTTGAAGAGGATTCCAAGACAATACACCACACAAGTTAAATGGATAAGGAATTTTGCTAAAGTAATGTGCAGAAGTTATGGACAAAACACTGACTTAAACATTAATGTTTTCATCCTGCAATAGACTGATTAACGGCTGAGAATTATGATGATGAAAATAATTTCTATTCAGACAATTATAATGGATTTCTGTCCATTTTTATGTTATAATTGTCTAAAATTTCTTTGAAATTGTTTTTATATTTTAGTTCATTGTTGTGAAATTATATTGGATTAACGTTTCTAATTACAGTATTGTAATGGAATGGTCCTGGCTTTGCATAGCAATATACTTGATAGGCCATCAGAATGGAAGAGAAAGTGGATTTAGGCTTCCTAAATTTCTAGGCTCATATCCACCCCGATTTCAATCCGAAGAGATGACATGTTAGCATATGTACCTATATCAACTACCTCCATGTATACTCATCTCTCTTCTCCATCCCAGAAGTCAAGCTTAGGGAAAATATGCATAATATTCTACTTCAGGGAATATTCATATTATTATCTTTACTGCATAACTGTGTGATAAATTGATAAATGAATAAAGAAAAACAGTATTTAATTTGTAATTATAGGTTTAACAAATTTATTCATAATTATAACAAAAGATTAATTGTTTAGATATCTGTGACTATTTGTTGATTAGTGCGGTTGATATTTATTAATCCAATCGCTCTTGCCCCCTCAAAGAGTAACAATATCAATACTAACAAAAAAATGTTAAACTTGTTATTATTTATATATATACTTGCTTACTAATTTAGACTTTAGTAAAATCATAATTCATTGTCTCCAACATATTTATTGATTAATTCATATTAAATAACTTTGGTAGTGGTCTGGGGATGCCCCCTTTCTATGATTTGTTTTCTACTATGATAGAAAAGACCATTCATGCTAGAAGTTTTTAATCATATATACTGAAAAAAAAAAAGTAGATGACAAAATGGTTAGTATCAACTGTACAAGTGCTGGTTTTTAATATTGGAAAGTTTCAAGTCTTATTTCTAACCCTGATGATGATCAAATTCATCCACATGCAAGTTCATGTCTGATTCTATATTTTATTTCAATTTAAAATTAAGCTAATAATTTTTTCCCCTTTCTAGTATATCAAGAATTTATACCCCCCCCCTCCATCAACCTATGGTAAAGGAAAGAAATAAAAAACATAGATACCTAAAATTAGTCATATGATGTCAACCTAAAATAAATCAGAAGTCCAGTTCATGATCCAATAGGCTAAATTCAAATGTTTTGGAATATGCATGATGGTAATTGAATTTCTCTTCCATATAGTATGCCTTAAGTTGTTAAGTTTACATCTTTACATCCAAGTAGTAAAATTGGTAGCCCTTTCGGCATAGATCAATAGATATTATTTATTTCGGTTTTGGCGGTTAAAGCTGTATGGGTAACGAATCTCATCTCGTAAGGTAACTACACTCAGCAATGCATGGTTATATATGGCTCTATATATTTAGTTGATCAGATTCCTTGAGCTTGTTTCATATTGGATATTGGGAAACTCAAGTTAGAGTTGGTATAACTTTTCCAACTAAAGATTGAAAATATTCTTGAAGTATCAAGTAAATTTAAAGCTATTTTTGGGATTTGTAATTTAAAATCCTTTAGTCTGATGAATTTAAATCTATCTGCTTTTATTTTAGCTCATCTATCTTCAATGAGATATTCTCATTTAAAGTTTTACTTTGGTGGCTGTAGACCTTTCTCTTCATACGACAAGTTTGATCACGGCGTAAAAAGTATATGTGTTGATTAGTCAACAAGGCTGATTAGGTTTTTCTTTTTAATGTTAATTTGACTTTTAAATAGTGAGTTCAAGTTCATGCATTGAGTTGATTATTTATACCGTGTTACGATTTATATATGTGTGCGTGTGTTGGATTAATAATGATAAAAATTTATTCATTATTTCCTTCCTTTACATTTTTGTGAAATTTGATCACCTTTTTTCTTATATTGCTGCGATATGTGTATATTAAACAATAGTTAATGAAAGGTTTTTATAATGAAGGTAAGGATCAATATTTAAGTTTTACAGTTTAGTTTGGATTATCTATTTTATCATAAGTGTTTAATATTTAATTATAGAAACAAGTATTTTTCATCTAAAATGCTTGTGAACATTTTCATCTTTTGGGAATACATTTTATTTGAGTTACATTCTCTATATGCATATGTCTAAACTTTATATCACATGTAGAGAATGTTGTTATTGTGAATATTGGTGTTGAAATGGATAAGGATGTTTAGTTCTTGATAGTAGGTAAGATCACATCATACAGTATATTCCAAGTGATTTGCAAATACTTTTATTTTTCTTTTTTTTTTTTCAATTTCCTACCATCTGATCATAAAATTGTTTTTATATTCCAGATGTAACATTATTATGAATGAGAGCAGATAAGCAGCCTTTATTACCTCATTATTTAACTAAGATATATAAGTTGCATCGTCAAATTCTTAATCGTGAACTACATTAATACAAGATTTATAATTCAAAATTTGCTTAATTATATAACATTTTTTATTAGTCAAAGTAGAGGATATCTAAATACTCCATTATATCTCGATAAAGTATTAATTACATAATTATTTATTATATATGTTTACCCAAAATGTAAAAACAGCAATGGCTCTATAATGACTATATTTATAGAGGGGGGGGGGATCTGCAAACTTTAGAAAAAGAAACCACAGCTAAAACCGGATGGAGGTTGTCATGCTATGACATAAAAACAACATTCTTCACTGAACAAATGATTGATAGTATTTTAACCAGACCTAAGAATTTAATCCCTCTGAAATTTTAGTCTATGAGATCGTAGGAAGGAGCAATTCTTACATAAGTGCTAGAAGAGATGAACACATTAATATAGTTAAAAACTCTCAACACCCTCTGCACTTGCTCTCCATAGTTTAGATACTGGCCATTGTGTAATTTCTCAAATACTAGAATTATACCCACCTGCAACAATCATCAAAGAATACTTAGGGAGACTCAACATTTTAAAAAGACCAAATTGCATTAACAACGTAAAACAATAATATTGCTATTTATATGGAACTTATACAAACGAATATAAAAAACACTGCCCATATTTTAAAACACATTGTTTATTGATGTATTTCTTTGTCAATGCTATCAGTTGAAATCAAAAAATTTATCAAAACTAATTTCTTTCTGCAACTTATTATATCAAACTTCAATTACTGATATTGTATGTTTTAAACAACCGCACATAACCACAGTATTGCATGCAAACAAAGAATGAGCGAAATCAATAAAATTTTCTTGTTTCAAAGTTTGTGATTTAGTTTGAAATGTTAAATACTTTTACAAAAATTTACATTTATTTGTTAATAATACACAGATTAGTATAATCCATTTTGAATGATATTATTCTCTATTCTTCAGATGTTATAACATTATCTTTCTTATTGCATTGCCAAATCCATATAATATTAATATCATTTATGTTCTTTATTACTTTTTACAACCCACTATTGACAGTTTTGATTGCCCCAGCAATCTTCTTTGGAACTTCTACTTATATTTCCAAACCTTAACTAAGTAGAAATTCTGAAGAAGATTGTTGGAGCAATCGAAATCGTCAATAGTAGGTTGTAAAACATAATAAAAGAATATAAATGACATTAATATTATCTTCTTCAAATGTTGGCAACATGACCAGAAAGTGTTAGCACAGATATTAAACATAATTTTTAGATATGTGACTTGTGAATTTAAGGTGATGCTCTCCCCAACTAGACAAGTGTGAATATAAAAAACTAGAGACTTACTAGCTTATTCCATTTTATGTCTATTTATTGAAGAATCGAGTAATTAAACCAAATGGTATTACTTGATCGGGATTAGAGAAATTATTTTCTGTCAGTTTACCAGTAATAATAGAACTCAAATCAGCATTAAAAATATTGAATGAGAGTTTTTACTTTTAATAGCTAATGTGAATACAAATTGTCCTAAGTGAAGACTCTGGAACTCAAAACTTGTAATTCGTGATTCCAATTCAGTCACTTTCAGCATTTGAACATGTTACGAATTGTCCTAGGAAAAACATTGTTTTATTTATTTACGTATTTGATATAAAGCTTAACCAACAATATGTTTGATTTTTTTATTAATTGCTTCTTTTAAGATATTAATAATAATTTTATCATTTTCTCCAATCTTCATATAGTTACAAGTATTAGAAAATAAAAGTAACAAAGATTAAAATACTCTAAAATTTTGTCTACTATCAAAGCTGGTATTAACTATCTGTAAATTCCAGTATACTTATTTAAAATCTCCATAATGATGTTTCCAGAAAAAAAGCAGATAAAATAAAAACAGTAAAATAAAAATGAATTATCGTGACTATTATTGGAGAACCAAAGCCAAAGATGCTGTAAATAGAAAACCAACTTTAAAAATTGTAATAATAATTAATTCTAAATAGTGATACAATGCAAATTTAGTGTGTACAAATGGATATAAATAAATTTTCTAAGATATATATTTAAGAACAGGCAAAACTCTCCATAGTGATATATATTTAAGTTAATGAAGTTGATAATTTGATATATAATGGTTCAGGTCATTAATATTTTGAATGTACTATATACCCAAATGACTAAAAGAAAATAATATATATGTCATAAGCTTCAACTCTGGAACAACCAAAAATATTTAATATTAGGTAATTGAAAAGAAAAATATATGAAAATCACTTGATTTTACACACACACTTATGTTACGATCATCATCAAAGATTTCAAAACACTTTGCAAACATTATGTATACAATTTGATCAGAAGATATTTCATATTGAAGTCTTATAAAATTTTGTGCAGAGAATTATAAATTAAATGACATTTTTAAAAAATCACACAGAAAAATTTGTTCATAAATGAAATGTGAAGTTTTAAAGATGTACTCAAATTTTTTTTATTGCCAATTGAAGATAAAATGCTTACTGGTATATTCTAGATAAATTTGGTCATGGAAATCCACATATAGTACTGAGGATTCAAATTTTTGTTAAGTATAAATGGTTACCAGAGCCAGTTCAGCGGCAGTGCGATCACACAAGGCCTCATGCTTGCATGATCTACATTTTCTGAGGATATCAAAAAATAAAATGTTTTATCACTTGATAAATGTAACTTTTTTTTGTCAAAACATTGTAATTTGACCTACAATGGCTATCATGTGCAGTGACATCAATTTTTCATCTACGTACATGTATATTTAAATATTTCACGATGTACTTTCTAGTCATGTTAATGCGAAGTCACTCAGGTCAATAATAATTGTCTTTGTTAGGAATTTTATCTATTGAATTAGAATTCACAAAAAAATTGAATTACAATGACGACAAGAACGGATTCACAATAAAATATTCAAGGAAATAATATATATATATATTGCATTACATGTATTTTCATTTTCTCAAATCATTGATTCAATAAAATTGCACTAAATCATATTTATAAATTATAATGAAAAAATAAAATATATAATGCAATAAATTATATTTTATTTTCTTGAATGTTTTTTTTTTTTTTAGCAAATTCCCATTCAAAATAAAATTTTAATGGAGACTTTTTTAAATATGTAAGTATTTTTTATCATTATAAAATAAGCAGACACATTCCGCATGAAAACATTGCTCCAGTCCCAGTTCTGATGCTTACCTTCTTATATTCATTGAAGAATTCAAGCAATAATCATAAAGTTATTAGAAATTTCATTTCTGCTTATACAAATAAATGTTTTGTTTAGAAAGGCTTGTTTCCTGTCTGTTTAAATGAAAAGATTTTGCATCCAACTCAAAGATACATTAAAATATTTCCAGATCAAAATAAAAAATATTATTGCATTTCATTGTAAGTCTCGGACTATTTTGAGGAAGAATATTTTTAATCAGATTTCTGTTCAATTTATTAATGATAAAAAAACAAGCAGAGGTCTTTATTATACAAAATGATAAAGGGACGAGAGATACATAATGCCTGCAGTCTTATATAAATGGAAATGTGAATATGATTCATATAAAAAGGATATCCTTTATTCTAAAAGGGATGTGAAGCAGAATCCTCATACAATGATTGTGCTTGCATAATTAGATGAATTATATGCTGAAAATCAAAACAATACAAAGTATTTAAAGATTGTAATAAAATCTTTTTTTCAAGTTATTTATTTATTTAATATATGGATTTAGACACTTTAACTATTAACAAGATATCATAAAAAACCTATAGAGATTTCAAACAGGAGATAAATTCACTAGTGGCTTTAGTAAATCCTTCACTTCTATTATAGTTATTAATTAGCAGTTAAACATATTAAAATATGAAGTTAGTATATAATCAGGTTGAGAGTTTAAAACCATCTGCTATGCTTAGTGCTTGTCTAAAATCAAACTGAACCATTATTAGGGTGGTTAACTCAGTTATAGGCCTTTATTTACCAATGCAAGAGCGGAAGCAAAAGGAAATAAGGAAGTCCATTTATGAGATGGATAGTACTACAGGAATATGCTAGTTCATATCAGAAATAGAATGGAGAGCTATTGTAATTAAAGTTATCAAGGAATCAGTATAAAATTTGAAGACAATCTTTTTTTTTTTTTTTTCAAATATGTAGATAAATCAGTCTTAATTCATTTATTTTTCACTTATTTTCTATTTTTTCTCTATAAACTTAATTTTTAAGCTATATAGTTTTATTATTTAGCCTGTTGTTTCTCTAACATTTATCTTAGAAACTAACTTCTTTTATTAAAATTTCCTTCCACTTCTTCTTATTTGCATTGCTGAATTATATATAATACATCATATACACCTTAAATGACACTTTATAATGCAGTTTAACATATGATCTATTTTATTTCCTTACAGTTTCAACTGTCCAGTAGTCATCATCAAAGCTACAATACTTAAACATGTACAGTTAATATACAATTAATATCTACCTATACATATATCAATATACATATATATACACACACATACATATACAAATATACATATAAATACAAAAATAAAAAACAACATTCCAACTATTAACTTAAATATGGATCTTTAATATCTCTACAATCTAAAACAGTGGTCTTCAACCACCAGTCCACGGCCCAGTGCCAGGCCTTAGAAGTTTTTTGCTGGTCCGTGCTAGACTGGCAAGAAAGTTTTTAATAACAAAATAATAAGATTTTAAACTTTTAATTAATATAAACAATTTTTATTTATTTTTTTCATCGCACTTTTACCTGATTAAAAAAAAAAGAAACAGAACAAAATCTAATCAGTCATACATAAATTAATTTGTTTTTCTAGTTATCACAGATGTTTGGGTGGGGGGGGGGGTAGAATTAATTTTTTTATTACTTTTCTAAAAAAATTCAAAATTAAAAAAAAAAAAGTTTTTTATTATACAAACTCCATATATATATATAACTTCATCTAAGGCTAAGCTGTTTACATCTTTAAGAAAATTTATCTATAGACTTCTGCTGGTCCATGAAACCTTATCCTTATTTTTGCCGGTCCGCGAAACCTTATCCTTATTTTTATCGGTCCGCAGGTGTGAAAAGGTTAAAGACCACTGATCTAAAACCTCTTTATCCTCACTTATATTCAATTAACTTTTATATAAAATTTTATTTTTAACATTTATTTTTCATATTCTATTCATTTAAAAATTTAAATTTACCCTTTAATTTATTTCTTCTATTTTAATTATTTATATATTACACATTAATCAATAACAATAATATTAACATAATATCCTTATAATTTTACTTCCTCTTAATTTTTACTTTTAACTAATCCTATCTTTAAATCTCAGTACTCTTTCTTCTATAACTGAAATAATTTCAAAAAAATTTCCCTATTTCCTTATTCTCTTCACCCCTACACCTTCTACGAACACATTCTAAAGCTATATCTTATTCCAATTCTTTAATCCGTTTTTTATAAAAATCTTTAATTTTTGTACAATGCTTACATAACACCCATTAACATCAACAGTTTCGATTGCCCCTGCAATCTTCTTCAGAACTTTTTAAAAACTTCTTTATCTTTCACCTTCCATTTTCTTTTTCAGTTAAACAGATTAATTAAGGCAATGCAATAAAGGAAAAAATTAAGATTAATTAATTCCAATTCTTTAAAATCACACATACCTACTCATTAATAAAAATTCCTACAAAATCAAATGTTTTCAAACTGTGATCCTAATGCTTCTAATCAATATAGCCTCCTTTATTTTTCTATCCCTCCTATCTCCAGTATAATTTATCATTCTAATACTTCCCTTCTCAAACTTATGCCGTCTCCAATGAATGTAAATAAACGGGTGATCTTTCATCATATCTATGCTGAGTCAACCTTGTATAAATTGAATTCTTTGTTTCACCCACATAACTATTCCTAATATTTTTTTCTTTAAAAGATTTACATTCTATTCTATAAACTCCATTTATACAATTTTCTATATTTCCTATATATTTATTATCCAAAATATTAAGCAAATCTTTTCTCTTAATACAACTTTAAATTTTATTACATTATTAAAATTTCTATTAATTCTCCAAATTATTTTATTTATATTCTTCACAATATTATTATTATATGTTTTAATACCCATATATTTATCTTTACTCTTCTTTCTATTATTCTCCTCGTTATTATTAACAATAAATCTCCCTTCTGACATTCTTATATTATCCTCTATAATCTTTACTGGGTAATCATTACTTTTAAATTCCTTAACTATCAACTCTATTTAATTATAATCCACTTTATTTGAGCAATAATTTATAGCTCTATGCATTCTTGAAGTAATACTATTCACTTTATATTTCTTATCTATATTTGAATTCCAATTAGCTATGTTATTATCTATATTCATCTTTTTATATATTGATGTCTCTATTTTACACCTACCATTAGAATATGACTTTATTAATAGAATATCCAAATATGATAACTTTTTTTTCTTTTCTTTTTCTATTGTAAATTTTATGCTTGCATCTAATCTATTAACTTCTTCAAGAAAAAAAATCTATTTGCCTTTTATTAAAAATCAATAGATAATCATCCACGTATCTTTTCATAAATATTGGAGCATTCTTATTACCCATCATTAAATCTTCTATCCTTTCCATATACATATCACTTAGCACTGCACTTAATGCCCTTCCTATTAATAACTCTTTTTGTTTACAATACTCTCCATAAGGTGATTTCTTTGCAACAAATTTCCATAATCTCTATCAATTTTCCTATTGGTATTTCTATTTCCTTACTCTTCTCATTTTTATATCTATTAATTACCACTTCTATAACTTTCTCCACATTAATATTAGTGTACATTGCTACATCCATTTTTACCATTGTTAAATTATAATTACTATACTGATCCACTTTTTCTCTAATTTCCTTTATCAGATTTTTATTATTCTTAACATAATGACTACCATTTCTATTTATATATTTTTTTAAAACATTATTCACTATCCACTTTGACATCTTATCAAAGTAGGAATTTGTACCATTAATTACCGGTCTTAACAGTACCCCTTCCTTAAAAATCTTTGGCGATCCATAAATTTTTGCCATGCCACAATCTTTATTCCCTAAATATGTAAATATTTTCCTATCTATCAAATTATTATTATGCATTCCCTTTATAAATTCATACATCTTATTTTTCATCTTTTTTATTTTTATTGAAACTGTAAGAAAATAAAATAGATCATATGTTAAACTGCATTGTAAAGTGTCATTTAAGGTGTATATGTAACTTCTTTTATTGTTATATTTATCTACTATATGTTTTTTATATTGAGGATTTATTTCAGATATATCATTGTTGCGATAAGATTTTGTTTTTATATCAATCCAAACAGAAAATGACTTATTTTATTTAATAAATTAATAAGAATTTTTCTCTATATGATTCTAATCAGTTTCTATAATAAAACTGAAGTAATTTTTTTAATTGTTTATAGCTAGGTTCACTTACTATACTTTCTCAAACATACTTTTTCTTCACACCATAAAAAAAAAAATTATATAAATCCTATTTTTACTTTAGCTGTTGAATTTGTGTCAGATTTTAATGCCTAAAGTAAAATCTAAAGTTGCCTCAAAAAATTGATCAAAAAAAAAAAAATCATTTGCGTTGGTTACCAATTGTAGTAATTCAATTTACTTATAAGTATATTTTTTATATTCCTTTTTTGGTATTAACAATTTCACCTCTGTGCAATAATACTTCCAGAACATGCACAAATGATTTTGAAGCATCATCAAAATAGTTTATGAATGTTTACTAATTTTTTTAATATTCAATTTATTGTTGGATTGCTTAGTAGAGTCAACTTTTTTTAATAACAATTTTAAAAACTTGATATAGAAAACCATACAACTATCACTAATAATGTTACAAGTACTCATA
Organism: Epiperipatus broadwayi; assembly: GCA_028023455.1. Lineage (NCBI taxonomy): Eukaryota > Metazoa > Onychophora > Udeonychophora > Euonychophora > Peripatidae > Epiperipatus > Epiperipatus broadwayi. The sequence goes on along the minus strand of JAQFVV010012416.1, from coordinate 6,295,604 downwards.
TATTATTATAATATTTGGAAATACATAAGTGTAATCATTTTGGTAATAAGCTGTAAAATGCATCTCCCAGTTATAAGAATATGAAAAAATTATTTACTTAAATTAACAGTTGGGGAATATCTGTGGCAATTATACATTTTGGCATATGAGATCAATATTTCTAACAATACAGTTTTGTATTTCTAGCAGATTAAAATTTTTTTAAATATGTAAATTCCTAAATATGAGAAGAATCTCACCAAGTTCAAAATATTTGACCAACATTATAAAGAAGTATTTTCTAAAATGGATCCTATGAGCTTTGAATAGTGAAGCCGCAATATACGCTACTATCAATATTTCAATCACATGCTATCCAAAAAAAAAAGTGAAAAACAAAAACACAAACATTAAAGGAAATTCATTATGTCATTTTTTCATATAAATTTATAACAAAAAAATATAAATAATATATAACAGCGATTACAAAAAAATATATATTTATACAAAAGTTTTTTTCCGGCACATACTCTTCAACGCTAAATATTATCTGTTTTAATTGTTAATATATTATTTTATACATAATGACACCTATTATTTTATAATAAGGGGAAAAAAAGAGAAATAAAGATAAAAATATAACTAATTTTCAAAAGAAATAGTTTACTGAATTATAAGATTATGTATATAATCCTAAAAATATTAAAAATGTATTTTTTAATTGTAGAAAATCTATAGTAAGTAATATTTCTATACAAAATGTTTATAATTATAATGATAATTCCAATAAAAAATGAATCAAACTTTCATAAAGATTATAAAATTTATAATACATTAAAAACAAAATAAAGATAAATTGGATAGTCAAATAGTAAAAGTTTAGAAAAATAAATACGTAATTGTAAAATAAAAGATATAAAAAAGGAATTATATATAAAATTAATTGTGACAATTGTCATATGGTTTACTATGGACATACAGTAAATGTTAGATAAGAGTCAAAGAACATAATAGTACAATTGATAGAAGAGATGATAAATCTGTTTTATACATTCACTACTTAACATATGAACTTAAAAGATTATACAAAAAAATATTAAACCTTTAAATTACATTAATGACCCAAAAAGAAAACAAATATATAAAATAAATTATATTAAGTATAATAAAAAAAAATTGTAAGAATGTATAAAAAAACTTCAATAAATTTAATTAATAATTGATTTATTTTTTAAAAAGAATGGAAAATTATATACTATATAAAAAATTGTATAAAGTATGTTTAAACCATGCTGTATGATTGTTATGTAATTAATTTATTTCAAACTTCATAGAATTTCTAATAATTTGGATTGCTATTTCATATTTTTTATTCACTTTATTTTATTATTATTTTGACTTATTATAGAACAAAATAATAACATTGATAAGGATATAAAATTATTAAAACAGGCAAAACTCTCCATACAGTAGTGCCACTCAGTGCCAATCAGAATAATCAATGAATGTTAGAAGACACTCTGGTTGTCACTGAGTGGCACTACTGTATGGAGAGTTTTGCCTGTTTTAATAACTGTTATGCCCTAGCATAAGGAATGGTGATCAGGTGATGTTTAGTGATATAAAATTATGTGCCAAAAAAGGCTTTTCTGTATAATTATAAATATTTTTTGCGAGCACTATTATATATTGATATTTATATGATTTAATTATAAAATTCATAAATTTAATAAAATTTACAATAAGGCAGCTGCCATTATTCTATCCTGGAGCACTCCAAGTGATCATGTTTATTAATAATGTTTCTTCAACTTACATTGAAAGCACATTCTGCATTTGCTATATACAATAATTTGCATAATTCTGAGCGTAAGTCTGTAAGTTTTCTGAAACTTAACAAAATATTGTAAAATACTTATTTTGACTGATAAAAGTTTTTTAATTTAATAGTGGTTCTTATATTGCATCAGATAGCTTAAAGTTTGAAGTGCTTAAACACGAATCTGAAATGAGTATTAAACTTAAAGACATCAAAATGACTAGTCGGGTGATAACAAGACTGCTAAAAAAGTTATTGAAAGAAGAAAAAAAAAGATATCCAGAACGTATTTAATTGTGATGAAAGTCTAACACTTTTTTCTCTAATCATTTTATTTAAAAAGATGGTACAGTAAATTTATTTTTTGATTGAATGCAAATGAATAAACACACATGTATTTATATATGTAAATAGGTGAGCATATTTATATATGTAAATGTGCTCATTCAATTTACTATTAATAATTACAGCATTTAAATTTTTTTTATGTATACTAAACTTTAAATTTATATATACCTATTAACATGTAAAGAAATACCTGCGTCATATATGCACTTGTTGAAAAATATTGAGCATGCGCAATTCAATAAACAATATGTATTCTACTGCAATCAAGCTTATTATAAATGAGAGCTATTATATGTGATATAAAATGTATGTGATGGGGTCTTGAAACGCAGCTCCACTGTATTGCCATAGTTTATAACTCAGAAAGGGGTAATTATATAGTTTAGTTAATATTTCATTTTAGATCAAGTTAGGTAGATGACATTTAATAGTATATAGTTGTTTAATCTTTAAAAAAAAGTTTGTCATACCTTCATTTGATCACCATTAATGCCTTACAAGACAAAAAAATTGTAAAAATTTTCTTCATTCTTGCAAATAGATTTCTTTAATTTTCTAAATTGTTTGTATAAACACGATTGATTGGCACACTTTTTTTTATTATTATTGAGTTTACAAACAGCATTCTTAAACACTTATCGTGAATGTAACTTCTCATCATGAGCACATCTATAAGTGAATATTGAAACTTTAAGAATATCTGAATAAATACAGATATCCTATATAATAAAGAACTAAACCTTGAAAGCTAACTTATCACACATTATTATATGAACTTATTTTTTCTTTTGTATTTATTGTTTTTAAACTTAATTAATAAAATATAGTTCCTCAGTTGCCCAATAGCCAAAAGTATGACAAAGAGCTGTCATAATAAATTTTCTGCTCATCTAGTAACCCACTTATACTACTCAACATGAAACTAATAATTTGGAAATTTTAAATATCTTAAGGTTTTGAATCTAAGACTATTCATACATATCTATTTATTATTCTCACTTAGTTTTAAAGTTGAAAAAAGAAATCAGAATTACTTGATTTAATATTCCGAGAAGTTACTTGATGCTTCTTTTAAACATATTGTAACGTTTATTTATATACGTTGCAAATATATTGGCATTTGATAAAAGCTAAAAAAATAAAAGTAAATTTAGATATTTTTTTTGACTAATTTTTTTTTTAAAAAAAAATAACGTTCAATGAAAGTTAAATTATTCTTCCGTATTTTTTTAGTGTAATTAGAAATAAAAGTAGAATTGGAGAGAACAAAAGAATTCCAAATGCAAGTAAAAAGATAAGCTAAAAGAAAAATATTTTAGCTAATTAAACATGGCCGAAAAACTTGATAAAAAAATGAGAACTTAGTAATTGAAAAATGATAAAGACTGTATAAGATTATAAACACAAAACGCCATGATAATAGCATGCGCAGAAGTTCGAAAACGGGACCTCTAGTATAAAAAGGAGGGATTCGGTTGAAGGAACGTCTTGTTCGTTGGTTTCTCTAGTTGGTCTTGGATAACAATAATATATCCAAGATCCCTCTACGCTGAAGTAATTCGGCATGTCGGAGCGAACCGGAGCTTCTGAAGACATCGTGCTTGAAGATGTATACCAGAAAAGCTTTCGTGACTGACTAGGAGAATGGACCGCAAGATCAACTAATAATCAAAGGCCGTGAGCTCATTTTAACCCTGAAAAACTATGCATAGTTATCTACAACCATCGTGAATTCACTAAAACTTACCGGTAAGACTACTTATTCCTGATTGTGACAAAATTAAGCATTTGCAAACAAGTCTTAAAATAATCCCGATAGAGACTTTTCATTTTTTCTGTACAAGAGACTTTTGTTTATACCAGAGCTTTTTAATTATTTTATTTTATTGATTGCATCATATTTGAATTAATATGTGTTCTCTCTAATTTACTTGATTAGGAATTCTCATTTTAACTTAAACAGATTTTTAATCTGTTATAATAAAAAAAATATTTCTAATATCAATTTTCATTTGTGCGTTATTAATAATAGTTATTATTTTTTTTTATTAATTTATTATTAGTTTAATAAGATTTAGAACGTAATTTACCTTTGCCAATATGTTTGAATAAGCCCAGGAATAATAATCTTAAAAAAAAATAATTCTCGTTACGGTATGATGCAATACCGATTAAGTTAAAAGTATTTTTTCTTTTTTTTTGTGAGACGTTATTTGACTATTTCAGCGGTCTCTTAAGAATAAAAGGACCTGGCGCCCATATGGAATAAATTAAAAGCTGATTTCGTCAATAGCATAATTCTCAACAATTAATAGGCCGAGTTTGATCAGGAAATATAGCTATGTTTTTAGAATAGAAATATAACTTTCTTCTTTTTGACATAGCTTGATCAACTCGCGTGCAGTTTATATTAGCGTGTAGAGGCCTAACAAAACGGAAAACGTTATAATATTAAATGAGTACTTCCGTGTTTTAGAATAGTGATGACTGATGAACTCAAAAACTAAAGGTTTATGAACTGATTCTTTACTGAGTAAAGTAAAAACAAAAAGTATAAATTTCATCAATTGAATGGAACTTACGCTTAACTTGCGACTTGATACTTGAACATCACATACTCTCCAGAGCAACTAACTATGATTACTTTTGCTTAATGACTACTTGTTTCACTTGGTGCAAATATGATCATCATTTTTCAAGACTTTTTTGTAAGCAATTTACTATTGATTTTTTTTATATTAAGAGGATTTTTTGAGGTTGTTCGATAGGAAGTCTGAGACAAATGCTTATTTTTTGGTATTGTTTTAATAATCTCAAAAGAGCCTGATAGAGAGTCTGAAATAAAGTTTACCTTTTAATGTTGGTTTATTAATCCAAGAGACTGGTTAGGAATTCTGAGACAAAGTTCAGTAGTAAAATTATTTTAATCAAACTTCAATTTATCAGCCTTTTTTATTTAAAATGTGAATTGATGTACTCTGAGAGTGCTTTTTTTCTTATACAATTCCTTTGGGTGAAGATAAAAATACAGTGGTGACATCTTTAAAAAATAGCTTTTATTCACACTCAGAGATGTGCATTTGGATTAAGTAGCTTGCAAACTTATAAAAAGGACTATTTAAAAACTGATTTTGTGAATATTATATTTTTTTATGTCACATCAGATGATCAAATGACAGGCCAAGCTTAGCAGTTGTATTATTAATAACTTTTGTTTGTTTTCTCGGTACATTTCAAGAATTCTTTTGCAGGGCAATATTTAATTAATATTGTATTTGGAAATAACTTTATATGTTATTTTGAATAAGAATAAACGAGTATTTTGCAAACTGCAGACATTTAATGTTAAAAAAAGACAACTAGTTATTACTTAATGCAAAGAACTCTCACATAAAATTAAATATTTTTTTAAAAATAGGTTTTATTTCCAATAAGAAGTAAAATAATAACTTGTAAACATTTGTGATTTATTAAAATGATTATATTAAACAAATTTTATTTTAATGCCTGAAAAAAAAAAAAAAAATAGAACAATAAGAATAAAATAACATATAACAATTTCAATTTAATGAATGAATAAAACTATTAAATTTACATGATTCTGGATATTTAAAAACACAAAACAAGAACTAAACAGAAAAAAAAGCAACAACATAAAAGTTAATGTTTTTTTTAAAAAAGTAAGCATTGTATACCTTAATTAAAAATAAGATATAAACTTTACTTCCAATGCAGTTTATTCATTAAGATAGAAAACCACCTAAAAAAATAAAAAATGATAATTAAAAAAAACTGCATAAATGCCATATATAATCTTTCTCTTTTGTGCTGCCTATTTTCTCTAAAAAAAAAAATGCAATCAGTTATGCATTAAAATTAACAATATTAATTTATTTTGGGGGTTGTTTTTACACAAAATATTTGCGTAACAAATGACCTTTTGCAACGATACTGCAAATCGGTAATAGTAGGGTCTTGATTTTCTTTTTAACTGAAGATATCTTGAAAGGTTGGCAAAATATATACTTGGGAAATTTTACAGATGTCTAGGTTTTATTTATTTACAATAAAGATGATATATATATATCTGTGTATATGTGTTCGTGTATATATATATATATATAAATATTTTAGGCAACTTCAGGTTTGAAAGTAAACAAATCCAAGATGATATATCACAAAAGTTGCTAATTACTTTTTAAGAGCAGTTTCTTTGGCGGAGTTTTCTTGACCATTTTGCGCTTCAGGAATCCATAATCCAGAATCGATGCATCTTTTCATATGATATCGTGCCAATTCAGGTTCAAGTGTACTAATAACTTCTTGCAACATTCCAATGTCTTTCTTTTCAAAACAGTCCTGCATTTCCTGTCAATAAAAAAAAAAATTAACAACTTTGTTTTAAAAAAATACTAAAATGAATAAAATAAAAAACATACTTTTGGTAAAGTTTCAAAAACTTCTACGGGATCAAGTCCTCCGGGTCCTAATCGTTCTTTCCGTGCTTCCTGCAGAAGAAATAAAATACATAAATTAAAATTATTAATTCATGAAATGATAACTCAAAATCTGATCCTATACAGAATAATTTTATCATTATTTACAATTCAGAAGTTAGATACTGCATTATAAAATATCTAATTTATTTTACAATAAGCTTTTGTGAATGCAAATCCAATGCCTAATACCATTGGAGACAGCTGGTAATCACAAATTAGTCTGGCAAGTTGGAAGATATTACATAATATCTATTTATTATTTAAGATTAAAATAAATGGAAGAATAATTACTATTGTAAATGAAGACAAAAATTGAAAAGATGCTATTAACATTAAAAATAGTAATATTATAAATAATTGGGTAAAAATCTACTGGAAATTAATTTGTGAATTTTTGCAAGATTTAATAAGGATTACAATGAACAGTTTAAGATAAGTAACACAGCTTAAATCTCACTATTTTCACTAATTGCAAAAATAAACAAGGTTACTTATGAATGAACCTATATATATTATTGGCAAAGTTTGGAAGCCAGAGATTTTATCCACAGAAAATAAATAAGAAGCATGTAAAAATAGAAACCAGATTCCATACAAATATGAGAAAATATATATATACTGAAGTGGTCATATATATACATGCATATACATATGTGCTTCATGTATATATATTTGTTATCAAGTTAAAAAAATATTAAGGCATTTTAAAAAAATACAATATATAAAAAAATAATATTATAAAAATGTAAATTTTATTACGAAATTTAATTATGAATTGGTATGTGTGAAAAATATGGGATTTCAAATCAGCAAAGTAAGTTTAACTTTCTAATTAATTAAATACCAATTGATATTAAAAGAATATAGGTACTAAATTCTAATTTTAGAATGTATATGTTAGTGTAGCATTGTCATTACAATAAAAGGTGACAAAAGTATAATTAAACCACCAAACATCACATGATCACCATTTCTTATGCTTGATCATAACTGTTATTAAAACAGGCAAAACTCTCCATACAGTAGTGCCGCTTAGTGCAAGCCAGAATAATCAATGGATGCCATGGATTACCCTGGCTTGCACTGAGTGGCACTACTGTATGGAGAGTTTTGCCTGCTTTAATAAAAGTATAATTACTGGAAATTTGATAAAAATCAAAGATATTCGTAATTTAATTAAAAAATGCAATTAGTAAAATTTCAAAATTAAATTGCATTAAGATTGTAATCAATAAGACTCTGCGATAATAAAAAAAAAAGAATTTTCTTTAGGTTTAAATTAATTAATTAATTTGGAAAACAGCCGATCCAGATCACTTTGTTTTCGAGATGTATATATAGGAAAGGGAAGAAAGAGTTTTTATTTCTTGTAGAATTTAGTTATAGTAAACTTCTGAAAGATTTATTGTAAAGTTTTAAGCTGTTAAATTACATCACAATATGAGTAAGTTGATCGCCACAATTTCTCTAGCCATCACCGGTGAAGCTGAGTATGGGGTTTCCCTGATCTTATAGAATGCTAGGCTGATCCAAATCCTTGCCTACATTTGTCCAGCCAAATTGCTGACATACTATGCCATCACCACCAAAAGGGAATAACCAGCCCACCAATTCTACTGTTTATCAAAATCCTTCATGATGATCTGATAAAATAATAATTTAATTGTGTAAACTATAAATTTCAAATAGCCTCTCTAATATTCTGCTTTCTTCGCTTCCACAATTTATTTATTAACCATTCTTAAAATGTGTGTGTATTTTTTAGTATTATAGAAATATTCTTCTTCTTAAAATGTTTATTTGCTTAATTAATTGTACATAGTAAGGAAGATTGACTATTGCAATATACTCGATCATTCTTAAATTTTGCTAGACTTATTGTTTAAGAATCAGACGGAGGTAAATTTAATAAAATATTTCAATGATTAAAATATTTGACGGTATCTAAAGAAAAGTCCAGTAATTAAATAAAAGCAAGATATCCTTTATCACTGATTCTAATTTGTGCTTTAATTTTATTTGCAATTTTAAATTTGCCTATTTAAAATTGGTTCTTTGAAAAAATGGCATTTAGCCATTAACCCAATTACAATGGCTTATATAAAACTTTCAAATTTAAAAATTAAGATCAAGTGTTAAGATGTTTAAAAGAAAACTTTATTTTCTTTTGTATATACCTATTGATTTATAAACAACTTTTAGTTTTAAATTAAAAGTTCATCTTACGAATTTAAAAGTTAAAACTTTGTTTTCTGTTTTAAAAGGAACAAATATATGTATACTGCAGATACACAGTTTTCAGTTCTATAAAACTGATAATGTAATATATGATACGATAGTTTAATTCTTTAAAACTTTTAACACAATGTAATATATTGTCATTGTAAGCTATTGTATCAATAATTCTGTATATATTAAGGTCTATGGGCAGATCTCTAATTAAGCAGGGAGTAATTTCTTTATAAAAAATTTTAATATATAATAACTGTGTAGGCCTTGATTAAGCCTATATAATGAATATTCACATATTGTAAATTTATGGTGTGACCATTTAAGTTTTATTTATATAGATTTAAATTTAAATCTAAATGTTTATTATTATATATAAATATAGCGTTACTGGGTTGTCTAATTTCATGTTTATTTCATTATGTTTCTTCAGCAGGCGTATGTCCCTGCTTTGGAAAATTAAATTTGACAGGTCCCATTTGTCTACGTTCCACGCAAATGTGGGAACACTCCTTTTATCTTTCAGACCCAGAGAGTCTTGCTCTTGTCTTGCTACCAGTGCAGAGGATTGTTCTGGCTTGTTAATGAGAGTTATTTAGGGTTTTATGAAGATGCTCATTCCTTCATGCTATGACCCATTTATTTTATGAGATTTGGATCTAACTTCGCAGCAGCGGAGATATTCCTGTTGTTGCATTATTATAAGACTTGGATATGACATCGCAGAGGCGATCATATTCCAGTCTATCTCATTATTCGTTTACTACTTTAGCAACTCATTACCGCTTTCCTTATCCCCTGTGTATATTAAAGATTGATATTTTAGCATTTAGAGGTAATGAGCATGCATTTATCTCATCATCATCATCATCATCAACCATTATCAATCCACTGCAGGATGAAGGTCTCTCCAAGTTTAATCCATCTTCTCTGATCTTTAGCTTCTCTTCTACAAAACACACTTGCACATTTTCTTATTTCATCCATCCATCTCACATGTGGTCTCTTTCTGGGTCTTTTACAATCTCTTGGAATCCAGTTTAAAATTTCAATTGTCCATCTATTATCATCTCTTCTAGCAATATGTCCAGCCCAACTCCATTTCAATCTTTTAATTTTTTCAATAAGGTCAGTAATACCTGTTTGTTGTCTTACCCATACATTGCGTTTTCGATCTCTTCTTGTTACTCCCAACATACATCTCTCCATACTCCTTTGAGTGGTCTGAAGTCTCTGTATTGCTCTTCTATTAAGTGTACAAGTCTCAGATCCATAAGTAAGAACTAGTAAAACACATTTGTTAAAAACCATCCTTTTCAAACACATAGGCATATTTCCTTTTAGTATCAAGTTATTTCTACCAAAAGCACTCCAACTAAGTTTAATTCTATGATTAATTTCCTCCATTATGTTTCCATCTGTATTAATAATCTGACCAAGGTATTTGTAACTGTTAACTTCTTCTAATTCTTCATAATCAATCTTTATTTTCATATTTTGAGCAAATCGATTAAACTATACTTTAGTCTTTTTAACATTTATCTTTAGTCCTACTTTTCTACTTTTATCTGCTAACTCCTGCAACATTTCCTGCAGCTCTGAAGCATTATTTGCAAAAACAACTACATCATCTGCGAAATCTAAATGACTTAAATACTCTCCATTTACTTTCACTCCTTTAGTTTCCCATTTTAATCCACAAAATACTTCTTGCAGCACTGCTGTAAAGAGTTTTGGAGATATGGAGTCACCTTGTCTTACACCTTTCTCAATGTTGATTTTTCCAGTATCATTATGTAATCTAATTGTTGCTGTTGCATTTTTATAAATATTCTTTAAAATATGACAATATCCTGGATCTATACCTTGATGATCCAATGCTTTAATCACTGAAGAAATGTGTATAGAATCGAATGCCTTTTCATAATCTACAAATCCAAAACATAATGACAACTCATATTCGTTTGTCCTTTCTATGACTTCTCTCAATACCTGGATATGATCTATTGTACTAAAACCACTTTTAAATCCAGCTTGTTCTCTTCGTTGGTGGAAATCCAAAGTTCTCTGTAGACGAGTTGTAATTATCTTGGTAAAAATTTTATATAAAACTGATAAAAGGCTGATAGGTCTGTAATTTCTAATATCTTCTTTATCACCTTTTTTAAATATTAATATTATTACTGCATTCTTCCAATCTTCCGGTACATCTTTATCATTTAGACATTTGGTATACAACTTTGCTAAAATTGTTTCTATTTCTTCACCTGCTTCTTTTAATATATCAATTATAATTCCATCATTTCCTGGAGCCTTTCCTTTCTTCATACACTTAATTGCATGTCTCACTTCTTCATTTAAAATTCTGGGCAATTCGGAAGATGTAATAGATATAGGAGGTACTTGTTCTTTATTACTATATAATTCTTGATAAAAATCTTCTACCAATTTCATGATGTCATCTCTCTTTTTAGTAATAATTCCATCTTTTTTTCTTATTGCAGATATAAATTTCCTACCAATACCAAAATGTTGTTTAACATTTTTGAGACTTTTATTTTCTTCTACAGCTTTCCTTGCTATTTCACAGTTATACTTTCTTATATCATTTTCAACTCTTTTCCGTACCATTTTAAAAATTCGAGATATTCAATTCTTTTTAATACATCATTTTTGTACATATTCATATTCCTTCTTTTCTTCATAAATTCTCTAGTCTCAGTAGAAATTTTATTAGTCAATTGCTGCTTTTTTCTACCAGCTATGTTTGTTGCAGTTTTTAAAAGTGTATCAGTTATTTTCATATTAATTTCATTCAAATCTGTATCATGTTCAAAATCTCCTAACACTTGAAACCTATTTATAAGTTCTAATTTAAATTCATTAGAATGTTTCTGAAGATTAGGAATATCAACTGTAAATATTGTTTTTCTTAATAATTTTTGTCTTTCCAGTTTTACATTAACACGTAACTTACACCTTACTAATCGATGATCACTTCCTGTGTTAAATTTATTAAGAACATTACAATCTTGAAATATGTATTTTCTGTTAGTCAAAATATAATCCAATTCTGCTGTACCTTCATTTGGATGCTCCTATGTCCATTTCCTTTTAACATTTTTCTCAAAAAATGAATTCGTAATATAAAGTTTTTCTTTTTCTGCAAACTCCACAAGTCTATGTCCTCTCTCATTTCTATTACCATAACCAAAATTACCTACAGCAATTTCATCTTTCATTTGTCTACCAATTCTAGCATTAAAGTCTCCCATAACAATTTTAAAATGTTGTTTACTCTGATCAAAACCCTTTTGTACATCCATATAAAAATCTTCTACTACTTCATCACTATGAGAACTTGGGGCATAAACCTGAATTATCTGCATTTGGTATCTGCTATTAAGTTGTATAACTAATTTTGCCACTCTGTCCGATACACCATCAATCTCCACAATATTGTTCTTCCACTTTTTATTTATAATGAATCCTACTCCATTTGTATTTCCAATATGTGTGCCTTTATAATAGAGTATATGTCCACTTTTTAAATCAATTGTTTCTTCTCCTTTTCTTCTAACTTCACAAAGTCCAATAATGTCCCATTTAATATAAGACAGTTCTTCTTCTAATTCTTGCAATCTTCCTTCACTTGAAAGTGATCTGCAGTTGTAAGTACCTAAATAAAAAGTCGTCATCAAATGGCAGCCTGGGTCCGCAATCAGGGGATTCTTAGCACCCTCCGCCTTCGGTTCCTTTAAGGCCTCCAAGAGGAATCAAAGGGTCTCCTTTCAGTTAATAGCAAACTCCTTTCTGCAGCCTACATTTATCTATTTAACCATATTTTTCTAGAGTTAATTAAACTTACCTTGCTGCCCCAAAGATCAAAATAGATACATCACCTGAGGTCCCTTATTTATATTTATGTTATACAGTGAAACTGTTATATATGTAATCATCAATTAATGTAATTTCCACTATTTTATAAGGCCAGCAACCAAATTAAGCATTAGTCATTTCTTTTGTTTATTTGTTTGTAACTAATAAAGTGTTAAAACAGGCAAAACTTACTATATATACTGCCACACACAGCAAACTAGAGTAATCAATGGATGCCAGAAGGCTTGATCCAAGGCTCCTCACTGACGAAGGCCATAAGCCAGAAACTAGTCTGGTGATATTGGATAAGTAGGCACTAGATGGGGATTTTATGCACAAGCCTTTTGGCATCCATTGATTACTCTAGCTTGCTGTGTGTGGCAATATTCAGGATAGAAGAGGGACAATGGGAAAGATGTGAGTCAAACAAACAAACAACAGCAAGAACTTGAGATAATCTGTCGTTTTATTTTCAAACCGCAGGCTCTGTGTAATTCTGTGTAAATGTAAATAATATCTATATAAGTTGCTACTTTCTTTAAAATAATGATAAAGCTAAAATGTAATCAAAACTTAAAATCCATTTAATATTTTAAATATGTCACTTGCTATCAAAATTTAATGTGTTAAAGTTTAAATAATCTGACTTATTTATATTTTCCTTTCATTTAAAGTACACTGCGGTTGTGTCTATATCTCTTTGCTTATTTTAAATGCTTATTATATTTTATATGCCAAAATTTCGAAACAGTGAGCACTTAATTTCATGTATGTTTTAAGAAGATATTATTTGAAAATCTTGCGTAATTTATTTATAGCATCAACTTTCTCGCTGTTTGAAATCCTATTTTTTTATTATTTAAATGATTTAATATGTGAAATGTGGCTCTTTTATAATCAACCATTTAAAAAAAACTTAACTTGATAAGTTTATTTAGAATTAAATTTAGCCTTGATCATATAAGTATATTTGACATTTAAATTCTTAAGTCCATAGAAATATACTTTTCCTCCTTAAATATTTATTATCTATAAGTAACTTACTAGATCGAACATGTCAAAGTACAGATGTAATAATATTCCCTTTAGTAGCATAGACATTTATTATCAGGCTACGCAAGAGTTGGTCCCAATTTGATAGAGCTAATATGCTATTAACTCGTATTTCATAGTATGAAATATACTATTCTTTGCTTGGCGGATGTGATATTATTTTATAAAAATATTCTCGTTTTGCTGCTATACGTAATATCGTATCTTAAGATGGAGCACGGCATTGCCAGACATCTTCTCTTATAGGGTAGAGCAGTAGCGAAGCCTGAGCCAAGGCCAGGTTAGCACGTAACCCCCCATTCCTGAACACAATGTTCCTTTTCACAGCATTGCGATCGGTTACAGAGTACCGGCGTTTGTCGCAAGAACCCTGAAGTTATTTCATCCATCCATGAGCGACTTTTCCTATTATTGTTTACCTGTGCCATAGCGCATTGGTAAAATCTTATGCAGCCAACTCTCCCACCTTTATATAACGCTTTCAGCATTCTGAAATTTTCTCTTGAAAGCCATGTTCGATCGCTCATTACTTGAGCTGGTTTATGCGCTCGTTATTAAATTATATTGTATGTTTTAGTAAATGAATTCATGATCAAAGTTTAATATAATTATTTATATACCAGCCACAAATGTAATAGGATTTGGCTCATCGAGATTTATAGACATAACGTAGTGAAAATATGTATTAATTGAAAAGCAACTCATAAGATGGGCACATGTCAAACCCATTTATGAAAATTAAATGAAAGTATTTATCTAAAGCTATTTTGAATTGTATAAAAATTATTTATATAAAGCTATTTATAATTGTATATAAAAAGAGAATGTGTTCTCTTATCCACCCAATGTTTGTACATTCGACGCTGAAATGTGTAAAACTGATCAATTTCATGCCATTTGTAAATAAATATATAATTAATTTAATGTATTTCGTTCTCTGTTTCGTTATTGATCTAATTCAATCCAATTCTAATTACTATTTATAGTCTATATATGTGAAAACTATGCATTAGGTTAAATTAAATTTAGTGATATTTTAGTCAATTAAGAACCTTTCTTTTATTCATCAGAGTCTTATTGCTTCTCCGGGACCTATGTCGGCCGTGTGGAAAGAGGTATTACTACGTGTAATTTCAAGGTGGTCATTCGTAGGGTCTTGAGTCTTGGAATCCTGGCTTACGAGTTGAAGTGCGGTCGGACTCGGGATGTTACAGTCCTAGTCTGGTCAGCTTCGGTCTCTTTTGCTTGGATTCTGAATTCTGTTACGCGAATGTACAAACTTGACTGTTACAATATAGTGAGTTTTGCCTGTTTTAACAACAGTTATACACAAGCATAAGAGGTGGTCATGTGATGTTTATTGGCTATTAATAAAGTGTTTGTATTCTATATATACATTGCATTGGGTGTCTTGTTTGCCACAGTGAAGTCATATATTTATAATCTAATTTAAGAGTCTCTACCTCTCCCTGATCACTGAGCCTAAAAGAAGAATGAAGTAGTATGTAGGTTGGAATGAGTTATGGTGGTTAAGTCACCCTGGTGATGATTTTTGCAGATGTTGGCTCATCCTGACCATTACAATATATATATTTAAGATTGTTTTATTTACATTTCTTAAGCTTTTGTAAGAGAGTATTTGCAGAAGCTTTAGTTAAAGAACAACTTATAATAATGAACATTCAGTCTGAAACTGTAAAACGATAAAGCATTAGATGAGGTACTATTTTATTAGAGATAGCACTAGCGTACATTTAAATATTAAAAGAAATCATGGTGCAAAATGAAACGTATGAAAATGTCATATTTTTGGGAGAGCTAATAATCTTAGAGCATGAGTCACTAGAAAATGTTATTTTACCAAGAAGAGTAACTTATATAATTATAATGAGGCGGAAAAGAAAAAAAAAACCCTTTAAAATCAAACTAATCTAAAGACAGTTTCTGTGAAAGTTATCAAAGAAGTAATAAATGTTAAAATAAAACTTTTAATCTTGATATTAATGAAATGGAAATATGAAATAAGGATTCGGATGATTGTCAAATAACAATCTATGGTGAATAAGGATCACAAAAGATATCTTTTATTGGAAAAAATACGATCTCTGATAATGGAAGCAAAGTTTCAGCAAATGTGAGAATAAACAATATAAAATTACAGCAAATTTGAATTTTGCAAGATCACATAGGTTTGATATATTTGGCTTGAATGAGATTAATATGCTCCAAGATATCAAAAAAGAAATTTTATAACAGAATATTAAATAAGTGTATGCTCATATATTTCAAAAATAACAAATCAACAAATGGAATAATTTTCCTTTCTATGACATGTTTTCTAAATTCAGATTCTTTAAAGTATACTTAATGCTATTTTAATACATTTATATCTAGAAAACAGTCCTTTTGCTTTATGATACTTTTATCAGAAAGGAACAGGTTTATATGATGTACTGACATCTTACTTCATTATTATCATGAATCCATTTTAACTGTGTCAGCTGCTATCTTTCTAGTGCAGTTTTTTCATTTTTCAATCAATATTAGAGAAATCGGTAGTCTCAATGTGTTTTTTTTACTCTGACCAAACCATGGTTATTTTGGGGATAATGAATGAAGAAATTCAAAAATTTCCTGTAGATGATAAACGTGGAACAAAAGCTTAGCTGACTTACATTTCAAGAAAACACAAATTAGAATCTAACCTATACAGGAACTCTATAAAGAAGTAGATTATTTTGCTTTGTAATGTGGAAAATTAAAATAAAAAGTGAAGACCTTATCTACTTATGGCATTAATTCAAAAATTAAATAATGATAAATAAGTTAAACAAGATAGCAACAACAAATTATGAAAACTATTCATATATTGGACTACTTTCATCATCTAATATGAATATGAACGTCTTTAGAAAAATTTAACTTTATTTAAATATTGCAAATACATTCGACTGTTACTACCTAAAATCCAAAAGGATCATGTTCCATTAAGATCTATTGTTAGTTCTAGAAATTCACCTGGCCAAAATTTACAAGATTTCTTCTTAAAGTTCTTAGTCCTTTGGCATACAGGACCCAGTCCTTTGACTAGGATTCTAGATACTTTATAGAATTAATCAAGAACACGAAAATTGAAAAAACTGACTTACTAGTAAGCTTTGATGTGGAAAATTTATTCACAAATGTATCATGTGAAGAAGCATTGTCTATTGAAGGAAAAGATTGAATGGTGATAATAGCTTACAAACCAGAACAACTCTTCTTATTGATAGTATAATGGAACTATTAACATTCTGCATAAAAACAATCTACTTTCAATATAACACAGAATTCTTCCAATAAAATTAAGGAATGGCTATGGGCCCTGATTAGCAATATTTACATGAAAGAACTTGAAATCACAGTCATAAAAACTACTCCATATCCCCCTAAAGTTTGGCTTCGCTATGTAGATGATACATTTGTTGTATGGCTACATGGTGAAGGACTACTACAAACTTTCTGGAAACACATTAACAACATATCACTTTCAATTAAATTCATAATAGAATCAGAACAAGAACAAAAATTGACATTCTTAAATGTTGTTGGGACAAAACTCCCTCATGATAAAATCAAAACTACAGTTTACCGAAAACCAATACAGATAGGAAAATACTTAACCTACCCATCCAATCACACCAGAAACCCAAAACATGGGAGTTATACCATTACTATGGAACAGAGCAAAAGAAGTTTATTCAGAAACCAGCGATTTAAAAAAAAGATCTATATAGAACAAACTCTTATATGAAAAACAGTTATCCATCAACTGTTATTAAGAAAACCTTAAATAAACAACAAAAAGAAACATCAAAAGAAAAAACAATTATTGGTATTGTAGCGTACTCATACATACCAAAAATAGCAATCTGCAATCAGTATAACATCAAAACAGCTTTCTAGAGCCATACTACACTACAAAATATTCTAACATCTACAAAGTCTAAACTTGAAATGCTAAAAGAAAAAACTGCATCAATGAAATACCATGTGAATGTGGAAGAACATATATTGGTGAGACCAGTCGTTCAATTGAAAAGCGCTTTCATGAACATAAACTGATGATTAGAAAAGAGAAAACAGATGTGTCTAAGTTAGCAGACCATGTATGTACCAATGAACATATGTTCAATTGGGAAAATACAAAAATATTGAATAGAGAAGAAAAGGTACAAAGAAAAAAATTTAAAGAAGCTGCTCACATGACAATGGCAAACAATCCCATAAGTCAACCTAGTGTGACTTTACATAATGTATAGAAACTACTCATCAACTTTGGTCTTAGGAAAAAGTGGAGAAATCAGGAGGAACTTCATGGATAAGTATATGAAATTTCTACTGACTGTTGCCTTTGGTTAAAGAATTATCTTAAAAATTCAATACTCAAGAATCTAAGGATCCAAGTTCAATTCCTATGCTAATACTGTCACTGGTCAGGTCAGCAACATCTGAAGAAGAGGTGAGAATAATACCTCTAGAAACATTCATAAACTAACCTGAGTGCTATTATTAACAGTTGAATGTATTTGGAATATTTAAATAAAGTTAAATTTTTCTTAAGATATTCAATGCTCATATTAGATGATGGAAACAATCCAATATATAAATACAAACTAAAACACCATCATCACAAACCTTCAGGAAAACACTATTCACATATATGTCTGAAGATTTTAGAGATATCATTTTATTTGTATATTGGACTATTTCCATTATTTAATTGAATTATTAAATGTTTTTGGAAAAACTCCATCCAACTTTATTTATACTTTTCCAAATGCATTCAACTATTATTAGTTAGGAATTTGAAACACAATGTTTCAAATAATATAATTCGCTTTTCTTTGAAAGATGCTGACTAGTGTTACAGTAATAGCAGGGGCATTCAAATGATGAAAATCAATAAAGTTGAATTTTTCTAAAAACATTTAATGAGCCAAATATAGTTCAATATATAATCACATAATTATATATATATGTAATGTTTTGAACATAACCTTTTGTGCTAGATCACGAGTTGGCAAACTTTTTAACATGAAAAACCATTTTGTTTAAATCTTCCTCACTTTCCCCCTTAATAAAGAGATACAAAGAAGCAAGCGAAAAGGTACCCCTCCCCCCTAAAGAGCTGCAAAGAAATAGCTAAAAAATGTTTCAGACAAATACAAATTTCTTAATGGCTCTGGATATATCTGAACATTTATTTTAGTAATAGGAGAGTATAATAGAATCTATATACACCCTAACAAAAATAAAAATTCTCTCAAAAATAAATAAATAAATAAATACAGATTTATTTATAAGTTTCTAATAATTAAATATTTATCAGACACAATAATTACTATTCTATAATAAGGCTGAGTTCAAGAAACAAATGCACATTTTTTCTCTCCAAGAGACATCAATATTTATTTATAAATTACAAGCAGAAATGTATTTATCATGATAAAAAGAGTCATGAGATTGAACTCAAACAATTACATTTGGCTCATGAGCCATAGGTAGCCAACCCCCATGCTAGAACAATATATAAAGTATATTTTTTTTTGAAGTATCCAATTTCCAAATTATCAATAAGATTTATAAAATCCAAATTATAAAAATTAATGAATGAAACTTATTATATAATTTATATATAGTTTTTTTTTATATATATAAAGATATATGGAAGAGAATGTAAGATTAAAAGTGGAAGTTGAAGTTATATAGAAAGTTAATTAACCGATGAAGGAGGTTATAATGCAAATTATAATTAGCTTTTAATAAGAATAAGATGTTATTTAATGGGTTACTAAGGTTAGATCTAAAAAAAGAATATACAATATGTTATTTTGGAATGTAACTTTTAATAATAGAGAAATTCAGACAACTAGAAGATTATCCTTTCAAATGTAAAAATGAATATAAAAGAAATAAAATTAAGATTTTGAGAAAATTAAAAAAAAAAAGGGATTGAAATAGATATACACAATATATAAATATATATTTAAAAAAATATATATACATAAATCATACAGACTATTTCATAAATATGAGACCCAACTGCAAAAGTGCAATCTGGGTATAGGATATAGCATTACCATCTAGAGTCCAATGATTACTTAAACTTACAATAGATAGCTTTAGAGTACATTAACTAGAATGAATTACTGCTTCTAATGTTCTGTTACTGTTAGAAAATATTAATATATTGTAGCAATATAAATAATTTCTGTAAGGGATAAACAAAAATTAATTTCTATATATATATAAATTTTCACAAAAAAAAAAAAAATTGAAAAAGAAACCTCTTCTGCTTCTTTGATAGCCTTTTCAATGCGAATCTGGGCCCGACCTTTAACACGTTCTTTGAAAGAATCTAGTTCATCTTGAAATGCATCTAAATAGACCTTATCTGCCTGCTTTATTCTAGAATAGATAATATTTTATTAGAAATAATAATAATAGTAAAATAATAAAGTAAGCATAATAAAGATTGCATTATTAAAAAATTTTAATTTAGTTATCAAAGAAATATACTTACTGTTGACCAGGTAAAAATTATATTACATATAAAAAAATAATGCATTATGCTCAAATTTAAAATTATAAGCTATTTTAGATATTTGTTTAATTGCATTTCTGTGATTATTTATTAATTTTAATGCAATATTTAAATGAGTGATATATATGAATCCATCCACATAGTTTATGTACACACAGTGCATGGTAATGTTAATTTTAATTACTTACATTTTGGACATTTTATTTTATTGTTTAATAAACAATTAGATATTATGATTTTTTTTTAAAGGTAATATAGTATTAAACAATAAAAAAATCATGTGATAGTGTTAAACTAATAACTAATTAGAATTGAAGAATTAGGAGACAGTGAGAATTATGAAAAGAAATGAAGAAAAGTGGCAAAAAAGTTTGTTCTTATTTTTTACGAAAAAAAAATTCTATTCACTTAATGAATGATTTTTACGTAATATTGTATCTAAAAGTCAACAATATACAAACAAAATTTAGCGAAATGTAATTAATTCTCATGATGCACTAATTCGCCTAAGAAAAAAATATATGTTTTTCGTAGCTGAATTGAAGTCTAATCATTTTTAGAAATCATCTCAAAATGATACATAAGTTTTATTCAATTAACTTAAATAATAGTAATCTTTTTGAAAATCAGTTGAATATAATGGAATCTATAATAAAACTTAAGAGATCTTATTATTATAAATATTCACTTCAAAATAAAGATCTGAAAGATTTCTTAGTTACTTGAAATGTAAGGAAATAAAAATATTTTGAAATATAAATGCCAGTTATTTAAACAAATATATACTACCTTTAAAACTTTTGCTACTCACTTATGGAACATCTATTTATAATAAAAACTATATTATGATAAATTTTTAAAGTTTATATGAAAATTATATGTTTACTCAAAATTATGTTTGATATATTGAATGTAAATTAGTTTCATATATCTAAAAAATATTTTGGAAATAGAAAAAAACTTTTCACTGTAGTAAAACAATCATTTTGACAGATTTTCAAAAAATGTTTAATTAGTTTTAAATGTTGAAATGTTTAACATTTATATATTTAAATACAAACATAGTGTATATACTTTAGTTAGATGTATTTAGAGGGGATTTGAACACAGACTTTCAAACTCCCTTCAGTCATTCCTTAATATAAACCGAGCACTGACCATATATACATATGGGAGATGATAATCTGGACCAACTGATGAGTGCTAGCTCAGCATGAAATATGTATATTAAAAATCACTTATTCTTTTCACATGTATGTGGTCATGTGTATCAGTTATATAAGATGGAGTGAATGACTAAAGGGAGCTTGAAAGTCTGTGTTCAAATCCCCTCAAATTACATTTAGATAATATTAGCTAATAATAAACTAAATATTATTCTAACAACAGTAAAAATAAGCCATGGTTATTAAAATTTATAAAATATACACTACAAAATTAAATTACTTTATCAAGTTTTACTATTTATACATTTATGTGATCAAAATACGTAAATTGTACATTTTATATTGTAACGATCCGGAGAAAGCGACTTAACGTAATCTGCACTACGGGGCGCCATCTAGGCATTTGAACCTAGAAAAATTTATAAAGTAGGCAGATACGTAAGTCAAAAAAAAAATAAAAAAAATTTTTTTTTTTTTTAAATATTGCGTTAGCCCATGTCACTAGCTCAGGGAGTAGCAGAGATTTAATAATATCCTATCTTATCTAATTAGATTTCAACATTAAAAAATAAATAAAATAAGCCACTGCCAGTAATTAGCATACAAACATTTATTTATGCACATATATATAAGATTTAAAATTATTTTAATATTAGTTTTACATTTTAACATTTAACATTATTTTTAACTTTGATTTTTGTTTAATTTTTAAATTTCATTACATTCTGATTTTACATTTTAATTAGTTGCACAGATGGGATTATAAGCTTGTTATAAAAGTTGCTATAGATCGGTTACATAGATTCGTTAAAAAATTCAAAGTAAACTGCGATCAAAATATAAAATTATTGATTACTGACGTTGCGGAGGGAAATTCATACGTAACCCAATAGTATTCACCATAAGATACTTGCATTGTCACCAATAACTAAAGACCTCCGAATAAATACATTTTAGATACTCACAAGGTATCATTATTTATCGAATGTCTATATTTTGATCAAATATGAAAGAAATATAGTTAACATAAACAATCCATGCAACGCTATAAACAACTAAATTTAATGCATTTTTATTTAGGGCGAGATGAATAGACCAGATAAATTTGCTTTTGAAAATAAACTCTATCCCTATTTAACCTTAGACTAAAATTGTAGTCAAACTGATCATCTCTGATACATCGATGTATTCAATGAAACATACGCAAAGGTTAAGGGAAGAAATTGCTCTTTGAGATAGGAATTTACATCTATCTGCAAAGAAGAGCAATAAAACAAAAAACTCCATAGAAAGAAACGGGTATCAGACTTATAATTCCTTCCATAGGCAAACGGAAGTGGGGGTATGAAGCGATTCTGGTAGTCAATATTACATATACTAATCCACCAATATATCCAATCCATTGACCCAATTTAACCACGAAACAAATACCTAAGATTCCCTCCCTAATATAACTACAAATCTATACAGCCATTCCGACTTAGTTTAACATTGATATATTTTAATTTATCGGAAAAAGAAATCATAAAAAACTAAAGAACAAAATTAAATAAATGGAAATGATTTTACACAAATAAATAAAAAAAAATACATCAAATAACATTTTAACTACTTTAGTCAGATAGGAAACTATTTGTAACAATTAAATTACTAGGAAAGTTTAAAATTTAAAGTTCTTAGTGTTTCAAATTAATATTGTTAGTTATATTTTTTTTAAAGTTCTTACGGTTTTAGAAATGTTCATCTTTAACAGTTGCTTGCCGTTTGAAATCCAGCGTTAAATTTCCCGATGGTCCTGTGGTCCTCTGAATATAAGAAAAGCGATGTTTCATTTTCCCATTTTTATAACAACTGAAGGGATTGAACGTGAGTCTTTTTCAATCCCTTCTCCTTCACTTCCGCACTAACACATATCTGTCACCTCGTAAATAATAAATAACTCACTAATTAATAATTTCCAAAATTTTTCCTTTTATACGTATTCGAAGGATTGACTTAACATTACGTCATCAATGAGATGATCCTTTTCGTTGAGGTCCGATTTCCAAATGGATTTATTTCATTTGCTGAAAGTTTCTATTGTTTTCTTATCTGACCGGTGTTTTTACATTTAAATGCCAAGGCTGGTTTACATTTAACTAATTAACAATCATTTCCATTTCTGATTAATTAACCTGTTTTCCAAATCAAAAATATGTTTAAAGATAAATTTAAAGATATAATTTTATCTCCAAATCTTTTTAAAATTTAGTTTTAAAATACTTTTTCTTTAATAAACTTTTATTTTAATAATTTTTCATTATCTGTGCGATTTAATATATAAGAGTTTAAATTGATATTTAATTTCAATTTTTAATTCTTAAAGAAAATTTTTAAATGCGAACTTTTTAATTTACTTTCATGTTTAATAAATAAAAATAAAAAAACAACAATGTAACGAGCGTCTGTGCTCGTTACAATATATATGTTGATACATGCAGTCAGTTATGAGTTTATTATTGTTTAAAAGGGGGGAATGTTTTTATTAAATTCAGAATATTAAATACTATAGTTTTAACGAAGAAGTATTTGCCCTATAAGTAGTATTATGAGTAATAACAAGTAATAGGTATTTTAAATTTAATTTATTAATTAAAAAAAATATTTAAAAAATGTTTACATATTGTATTTTATAAACACAAATATTAAACATTTGATTAGGTGACAAACAATAATATTGATATGTCTTAAGCTCTACAAATGGTTGGAATGATTTTAAAAGTGTAAATAATAATTCATTGTGAGAGTTATTATATATCAATCAGGAAAGTTAAAAAATATTTTTTTATTATTAAGGCAAATTCAAAAATGAATCAACACAGGTATATAAGATATAAAATATCAGTCAGTTTTACATTTGATTATCTGTCTTAACATCCACAAATATTTACAACATACAAAATTTGTTCTGAAAAATTTTAAACAAAGAAATATGAATCACAAGTAATTATAAGCATGTTAATATTATACTGTATTCTTAATAAGAATTAAATGTCATGCATTGCTAATACAACTTCAAAGTATATTTCATATAATCCATAAGCTTGAAATAGATTGTAATTTAAAATTTAACACACACAGGACATACTTAGTTTACATTTTGTTTTACAAGTGTCAAACACATTCCACCCACATCTTTGACACCATCTACTTTAGATAATTACAGTACGGATTATCACTAATCATTTACGAAAGATAGTCTCTAGTACAAATATAAACTTTAAACCTTAGTTACAGATTAATATATCTGATTTTTTAACCAAACACATGCACACACATACATGGAGTTATTCACTTTTCTCTTTCCCATGTGTAATATCTTTATAAATATATTAAACAACCTCAACACTTCTACACAATTTTTTAAAATCATAAATAAAGATACAATAAAAGACAAATGACTCCCAAGATGCATTTTGTACTGAACCAGTACTCATCAGTTGGCCCAGGTCACTATCTCTCATATATATCTCTATTGTATGAAGAGAATTTATCAATATAAATTGTTATATTTTGTTTTACAAGCGTCAAACATACTCCACTTATATCTTTGATCCACTTCAGATAAATAAAGTAATGGTTATTCCTAATCATTTACTAAATTAGAGATTGTCTCTAGCACAGATATAAACTTTAAACCTGTTAATAACTTAACTGATTTTTAAACAAGCGCATGCACACACACATGGAGTTATTCACATTTCTCTTTCCCATATGTAATATCTTTATAAATATTTTAAATAATCTCAGTACTTCCACACATTCTTTTTAAATCATATAAATAAAGATATAATAAAAGACAAATGACTCCCAAGATTTATATGTTTACATTTTTTGATCATTTCATTCAAGTTATAATATTAATTAACAAATATTATTTAATTATTAACTGGCTATAGTGTAATATTCTATTTATTCAGGTGAATATGCTAGGTCTTATTGATTTTAAATCTAAATTCAGAAAGACTACTTAGTTTAGCTCTAAAAAAGATTGGTATGTATGTAAATTTCTCATGAGAAATTTTGAACCTGATGAATCACAAGAATCTTCAATACAAACAGGTAAATATTGTTCAACTTAATTCTATAATAATTTTATTGTTGAAAGCAAAAAATTTAACATATTAAGATTATTCTATAATTGAGTCTTTCTTATTCCAATTGAATCTTTATTCAACTGCATCCTGCATGAAATATTTTAAAATTCATTTGTTTCTTATTATAATTACATACTCAAGATGCTCATTTAAATTTTAATTAAACAAGCCTCTGTTTATCTAGAAAATGATGATTGGTTGAAGTAAGAAGTGTTGAATAAGAAAAATAAGCATCCATTGCTTATTTCATTTTCTTCTTCCAACTTCTTTATATATTGTCATTTAACTCATTTCACAGTTAGTCGGTCCACGTTGAATACAATTCACATAGTATATACAAATAAATCTATAGAATATATACATATGTAATGTGGTAATGAAAGGATTCTAATGCCAAATAAAAAACATATATTCTATGTTTACATAACAAATACAGATATCGGTATAATTAACAGATGAGCATGTATGATTTAATATTTTGAGTCTCCACTTCATGAAGCAGAACGTTATAAAACATAATTATCCTTAATATGCTTTTAATATATTCTTTTGCACATATAAGTTCCTATCTAATCAAAAAGTTGTTTATATTCATTTAGGCAAAAAAAAAAAGGAATTTTATAGTTATGTCACTGAATATGTTAATCTATTTCAAATAAACATAATTTTAATACATTACATTAATCTTAGTATAAAATAACTGAGCATATACTAACATAGTAGCAGTTATATTGAATCAACCAACAGCTCAAACAAGACATAAAGGTTTTATATTAAAGTTTCTTGACTACAGATAGTCATTCAATTGAAAAAAATGATGAAATATGTTTGAATTTATAAGGCTTACAATTATAACTTACTCAAATTTCAAATAATATTTCAATAGAATAACTTAATCATTTTAACAGGACACCATAATTGAAAAAATACTTGTATATAAAGGACCTGTGGCACTCTATTTAAAAGAATTAATAAACAACTATACTAATATGTTCTTTAAGAAACTTAACAGAACTGATATGCATAAATCCAATTCCTTATGATGGTGTATAGCTATATTAATGACATTAAATATGTTGATACAGAAAAACAATATGAAAAGAATTGATATGAAAATAAGTTCACAAGAAAAAGGATGTAAAGGCCAATAGAGCAGCAATGGCTAAAAGAAGAATGCTATACATTTTGATAGCTAGAAAGTGCATAAATTATAGATGGGTGAAAGATTAAGTAGGTGATGATGAATTTAATCTGGTAGGTAGAGAAAAAGCCGAGGAAAAAAGTTCAATTCAAAATTTAGGACAGTTTCTGAGAGTTCACACTGAAGCCATTAAACAAGTGTGAATAGAAACTTATTAATGACCATATACAAGAGGGGACCCAATCAAGATCCCCATCACCAGAATCATCAAATAGTTACAAAAATAAAATAACATTAGTAATGGATATTGGATGGTTTTAATTGGTATGACTTAGGATTTACCCTTTTGATTCTTAGAATATGAAATAATATATATATACAAACTAACTAAAGGAAAAATAAAAACATAATAAAAACACAGAATTACTTCTATAATGGCTTCTTACAGAAATTAAGCGCTAAAATATTACAGACAGTTACGTATCAGATAACAAAACTAATTCCTATAGGCTAAAAATCTTTAAAAACTTTGTATAAAATATATATATATATTTACAAAACTTTCTATAAAAAATACTAAAAAAATTATTTCACAAAAAACTTATTTTAAAAAACTAAAACCATACATACATTATTATATATTAAAATATATCAAAAAAACAATATTTATTATATATATATAATGTACCAAATACCTATCTAGTAAGTCCATCAAGCATGTCAAGCAAGACAATAAAATATAAAAATAAATATAACAGATAAAAGAACAGTTTGTAATGGAACAACCAAGAGGCATTCTGCATTATAATATTCATAATTTTTTTTTGTTTACATTTTATTAAAAAAAAATTGGTAGAATAAGATTAACAAATATTTTAATTAAAATCCTTAATTATTTCAGTTATGTTAATCTAATAAACATATGTGAACGTTGATTACAATTACAAACAAAATATTTTATATGGATGGTTGAGTATTGTCATTATAAATTTTGTTGATATAATTAGATAAGAGAAAGGAATTTATGTTAATAGAATCATATAAATTCCAATGCTTATCCACAAATTGAAATTGAAGAATGTTAATTAACTTTTCTTATTATAGCTAACAAAACTTTAAACTAAATAGATATAATTATAGAGGGAGGGGGGTGAAACGAATTTAAAACCACATAGTAATAATTAAAAGATAAAAGTTTGGTGGTAATTAGTTTCAGTTCAAGTTGAGCAGCTGGCCTGTGAGAATAAAGGCTGCAAAGCATTTTGTTGTTTAAAATAAGATAGAACTTTATTTAATACACTTGTCTGGATATAAGTGATTCTTAGTTAAGCTTTGGAAGAGCATTACTGGGGTAATTTTGGGGGGAAAAAAAATCGTTTGTGAAATTGAACTGTGATTGTTTTCAAAATTTGAAGAAATGGAAAATAAAATCATAGCGGGTTAAATTTAACATACGCCCACCTAAATCCTGAGCCATGTGGAACTGTCTGCGGTCAAATCAGTGGAAGTAATGCCCTATAAAAAGTATAATCATGAAATGAGATCCAAGAAGCTGCCTTAAAATTATTACTTACCTGGGGGTTTAAATCTGTTGCCACCCTCAATTAAATAGCTACTTATAGGGATCATCAATGATTTATTAAAAATATATTTTTCATTTATTTAATCATTATGGTTTGTTTTTTTTGTTGCAAATTGTTATTTAAAAGATTTGATCAGTGTGCTATTAAGATTTCAATGTAAATATATGGGAGTCTATATTCTATCGAAAAAGTTTTTGTTCGGTTTAACAAAAAGAAACTCTATTTAGGAAGCACGAAGTACTGCTCCTCTAGAATTGTGAATTTGAAGGGCAAAAAAGGAAAAAATAAATGCTTTGGAACACCAGAATAGTTAAATAGATTAAATGACCTTAGGATAGATAATTCCCTTGTTTTAAAGTAAGAATATTTCCTTTTGTATAACCATATGTATCTTTAAAAAAATATTGCAGTAGGATTTAATTTATTTTCTAGAAAGGCCTAATAATAATAAGTAATAAAGTTATTAGCTTATTTCCTTTTATGCTGTTAACTGTCATTTTATACATATGTAGTAATCACGAGTAACATTATCATTATTATAGATTTTTTTTTTTATTATTAAAAGAAATAAATTATACATGAAATTCTCAAAATTTACATAGAATTATTATAAACAATAGCTATTACCATTGTTTATAAAAGATATACTTGAGGCAAAGAAAAGTCTATATTAAGCATGGTGTTTAGTCCCTTGTTTAAAGTGAAATTAGACTAGGTGCCCCTAAACAACGAGTGAGATATCAGCAGCTTGTCTCTATCCTTGATCCTGCCAATTATGTCAGCGTAGACTTGGCCAATGTTGTGGTTGGTATGGGAGAAAAAAAAATTTACATCTCGTGAGCCAAACTGAGAAAATCAAGAAGATAGCAAGTCTAATGATGGAGAAAGTGCCATTTTTGATGGCTCTCTTGATAGATAACACATCCCTTATCTCAGAAGACACACATTCACAATTAGGGATTGCAAAGGAGCAAGAAAGGGAAAGTGTAAAACAGGTGATTTAGAGTTTAATCGTCTTGTTTGACATAATTTACATAGAGGATCAAGGTTTGTGAAGCCTCTCCTCCACACCAGAAAGTGACTGGTAGGTAATGAGGAGAGGTTAAATTTGATGAGAAAGTCTATATAATTAGGCTCGAATATCCAGTTTCTGGATTTTTTGATGATTTGTCTATTATTAAGGTCTAACTGTGTCTGAAACATCATTTGATTTGAATATATCATTTTGTACACTTACCAGTATGATTTTCTATATTATAGAATATTTGTTAAAGATTTATAATAAATTTACAAAATATTTGTAAATATCTGTGTGTGTGTGTGTTAATTATTATCCTGTTTTTTTTTTTTTATGTATATACATGTTGGGTGCAATCGTTTATTAAATGATAATGAATAAATTATATAAATTTATTTATCATGTGCCATTTTGATCTTGTCGAACAGTTCATTTTTAACTTAAAAGAAACAGATTCTTAACTGAGTATAGAGAGGGCTGTGACTGGTTATTTGAATTACTGTGAATGTATTTGCATTCTCTCCTTGCGAAGTGGCATCCTTATCCATGACAGACCTGTATAATTATTTATTCATCTCAAATGGATAAAATTTTGTATATATGAATAGTAGATTTAAGAGCTTTTCTGAATTAAAACTTCGGTTTATGATTAGAGATAAGTTCTCAATACAATATATATATATATTTAATAAACAAATGCAGGGTTTGCTTTTTTTTTTAAGTTTTAAAAATCATTAAATGATGAACTAATTGCAAAAACACTATCATGTAATCTTTATCAACTATGTTTTATTTAATGATTTTTTAAAACTTAAATCTTACTGTGATTTATTTATTTGTTTATTATATATATTAAGTTGTGATTCATATTATTTATATATATATATATATATAAAGAATAAAAATATTGCATATCTCTCTATGATATTGTTCAACTATAAATTGTCCATCTCAAAAATAATTATTCAAATGAAGTGGAACTCATTAGACATCATTGCATGTGAATAAAATACTTCTAAAGAATAAATCAATTATATCAACAACAAAATAGGATTGGATTGTGATAGCCTTTTTATGTGGTCATGATAATATACAATGTAGTCAGGTATTCAATACTAAAGTAATAATAAAAACTTTTAATGTACCTTGGAATATATAATCTTTCAGCAATTACCTGGATCTATAATTCAAGCAATATTGGGGGCAATTACAAAATACGTTTTACAAGTTGTTCAGTAATTCCATTCAAGTCTGATAAATGAGAGAACTGAGAGTAAAACAGACCAAAGAAAATACTGGGATCAGTTGAAAAAACAATAACTATACATTACCTTACTAGAAAACCATTGCAGAGTATTTACTCAGAAAAGGCAACAGACAAAGTTTCATTCATATACTATAAAGCTTTTATTGCACTCTATATATAAAAATGTTTGCAAACATCAGAGAACTCAACAAAGTTTGCTATCTCAACAAAATTGTGATTAATCCTGAATAAATACTGTTACTATCACTACTGAGCTTTGTTACTCTCTGAGCTAAGAAATTCATCATCACCAATGTAAGTTGTCCCAAAAATTATTGGAATTCACATCTGATCTTCCAATTGGTCAGGACTGATGTCTAAGTGAAGGCCTTTCCCCCTCTGCATTTAATGTTTTATCTTTGTAAATACTGCTGCCAAATATTTGCAACTACTTCATGTCCTGATACATAATGGACTGAATTTTTAATAAATGAAATATCCAAGAATAACGACTCTCCAAAAAATCCAATACTTAACTACTAATTAACATGCAATAAGAAAATTTCCATCCTTGTTCATTCTCCAACCAAGACTTGACATCCATTTACCAACCAATATTAGAAGTTAAAATGTTCAAATGGTGGCTCATTAAAAAAAAAAAAAGCTAAATCTGATGAGAATGGTTAAAAATGTTCATGTTTTATTGACCATGAATCTGAAGCTAATTTATATATATATATATTACTTAAACAGAACTTTGCTTTCTGGTAATTATTAGTTATTATTTAATATTTATTAAATGTTTTATTTTTTTTTACATTTAATTTTTACAATCCTTCAAACTTCCTCAAAAATCTTCTTTGCTCTATAATTTTCCTTTTTGTTAAACTATAGGAGAAAGAAAATCTTAGAAGATTGTTGAATAAGTGAAACTGGTATTCATCCTTTAGCTGTGCACGCTGCTTGATGGCGTTGTTTCTTTGCAAAATCACATAAAATGTACATTACTGGGCTGGCTTTAATTTTACTATATTTTACGGTTAGTTTTTGGTCAACTTTTTTTTTAGAAACATTGTCAAACTTTTTTTTATTATATATAATTAAACTGTAACATTACAGGGCCAGGTTTAATTTGATTAGGTAGTTTAATTGTTTGTTTTTTTTGATGTTGTTATGGTTAGTTTATGGTCAACTGGCTTTAATTTTACTATATTTTTGGGATAGTTTTTAGTTAACTTTTTTTTTTTTGCTATAAACAATGTCAAACTTTTTTTTTATACAGATACACACATAAAATGTAACATTACAGGGCCGGCTTTAATTTGATTAGGTAGTTTAATTGTTCATAAATATTATCAAAATCACACTTTTCTTTATGTTTGCTGTAATATCCTATAAATACAATTTATCCAAACCGCTTCAAACACTTTTTAGCAAAACTCTTTATTTGTATATACACTTTATGTTTCGACTGACCTGCAGTCTTCTTCAGAGCTATGATATAATGAACAAAATAAAATAAAAAACATAACTATATAATAACACCATAAAAAAATTTAAACAATAAAAAACTAAAAACAACATAAAATATATATATATATTAAAAAAAACAAAACAAATAAATAATCAAACCCAAATAAAACAATTAATATAAAATAAAATGTACAACATAAATAGAAAATAAATATAAATTATGCATGTGTATTCCTAACTTTATACATATATACATTCAAGGACAACTATTAATCTAAATATATTATCTATTTTATTATTATTAACAATCTGCTAATTATCTCTATTCTTCATAAACTTAAACTTTATGATTAGTAACTAAAATTCTTTTAATTTAAAATCATATATTTATTAATTCCTTACTCATTCTTCTTTTAAAAATAATATTTTATATTTATTATTATTTCTGAATATTTAAAATCTATAAATATTATAATCTTTAAACTTACCATGTTTATTTTGATCTTCTAAATAAAAAAATCATTTTTTTCAATGTGATGTGATGTGATGTGATGTATTGTGGCTTCTCCTTAAACGAAATCAAGAATATCTCAACAATTATGCCCAGATGTGATGTGATGCACTGTGACTTCTTAAACGGAGTCAGAAATCTCTCAGCAGCTATGCTCAGAGAAACCTGTTAGCCACTTTACCTTTCTTTTCCATTGCCCACCCTAAGTTTTCCCATAATCTGCTCCATCCCATTTCCACAACATAATCTTTGTCAACCCCATGACCTTCATATCTAAATCCCCCTTATCTTTTCCCAAATCTAGCATAAAAACCAATAACTCACTTTCTTTATAATCACTTTGTTCATATTTAATCTTCCATAACTTCATTATTTGTACCCTTTCTGCTTCCAAGCATTTACATTGAAGTAACAGATGCCCAATATTTTCTATGCCTTCCTTACACAACTTGCAGACTAAATCACTCATATTTTTCCATTTATATGTATATTCCCTTGTTGCTAAAGGTCCCGTTCGAGCCTTAAACAATAAACTACTTTCCTTACTATTATCATAAATTAACTCACACCCAATGTTCTGTTTACTTCTATATATATTTAAACTTGTTTTACTCTCCATACTAGTTCTCCATCTCTCCAACTCCCTATTCTTTCTTAATGCATCTATTCTTCTATCCCACTCCTTAGCACTATAACACTCAACAATCCTCCTAACACAATCATCCCACCATTTGTACAAGTATACTGACATAACTTCTTTATCCAAATCTTCTGCATACCACATTACCTTTCTCACCCATCTTGTTGCCTGTCCTTTACTTGTAACCCAATTAAATACTATTTTGGCTATTCTTTTATTATCCATAAACTGCAATCTACCGAACATTTTCAATTTGCTTTTTGCATCCCTCATAAAAACTTGACCATCCCATTTCTCCTTGAATTGCCTCCTTTGCTGTCCACACCTCAGCATCTAATGCATGTCTTCCTACTTCCCTTTGTACTTTTTCTAAGCAATCTAATATCCCTTTACTAACACATAATGCATCATTGCCGTATGTTAACCCTGCTACTGCCATTCCCTTCCATACAATTCTAGCTACATCATATTTATTATATGAAAAGACTGTTAATTTCTTTATCAATCACTTTCTTTTCTTTGCTTCATTTATCAATTTTTTCTCCCATTCATCCAAGCAATTTTTCTTATTACTCAAGATGATTCCCAAATAACTATATCTATTCACCACACTTAACTTTATATCCCCAATAAAAAATCTTTGTCTTCTCTTTCCCCAGTATTCATCATCATTTTATTTGATTTTTCTTCACTAAATTTAATCCCCATATCTTTACCCACCCTTGAGCATGTCCTCAGCATAACTTCCATATCTTCTTTTCTTTCTGCACACAAAAATACATAATCTGCAAAAAAAAAAGACCCGACAACGTATATACTTTCTTGCCACCTATTAACGGTATCTCTATCTCTCTTGCAAGACTTTCTATTGCTCTCTCCACCCTAGTTCCCTCTATTACATATTATTTAAACTAAATATATATCCCCTACAACTCTTTATTTATATATATATTTTTATTTTATTTTTTACACTTTAACTTTTATTATTATTATATAATTCCCATAAATTTTTATTATACTGCTTTATATGTTTTTATATATATATTCCCTACAACTTTATTTACATATATATTTTTTTTATTTTATATACTTTAATTTTGTTATTATTCTTATACAATTCTCATAAATTTTTATTATACTGTTTTATATTTGAATATTATGCTAAGTTTATTAATTTATTTATTTATTATTTTTCTATTATTTAATATCTATAAATATACCCACATTTATACTCCTATTTAACCTAACCATTTTTTATCATCCCCAACTCATTAATAAACAATTATCTCTTTACATATTTACCTCTATATATCTTATTTAATAACTATAACTATACCAATCTCATCCTAATCCCAGAATCTCTATTAAATTCTGGTTTTATCTTTCTTATTAATATAGCTTCTTTATTTTCCTTTCTTTAATACTTTTCATATGTAACTTCATTTTTATTGAACTTTGTGTAAATTTGTGTCCTGTTTCTTTTGTATGTATATATATCGGTGATTTATTATCTGCCATATGTTGTTTTAATCTTGTTTTTATAGAATTTTTTGTTTCTCCCACATATTTGTTATCAATCCCACTATCTAGACATTGTTCACATTTTATCACATATACTCCATTAATTATTTCATTATTATATCCTATGTATTTGTTATCTATCAAATTTAATAGGTTTTCTCTTTTTTTATTAACTATTTTTGTATTAATTATTCTTTTGTATCTTTTATTAATCTTTTTTATAATTTTGTTAAACTTATTCACTATGATATTATTATTTGTTTTTATTTTTATATATCTATTTTCACCTTTCTTTTTTCCTTCACTCTTTTCATTTTTATTTATCTTATACTCTATTTTTCCAATATTTCTTTTAATTATATATACAGGGAAACCATTTATTTTTAACTCAATGATTATTAAATCTTTTTGTTTATTATAATCTTCTTTCCTTGAACAATACATTGCAGCCCTGTATATTCTTGAATATATACAACTAATTTTATATTTCCTATCAATGTTGGAAAACCAACTTGTTATTTTGTTACCAATATTGTTCTTTTTATAAATACTTGTCTCAATACACCATTTTTTATCTATCAATTTCTTTTGAAACATTATATCCAGACATGCAATTTCATTATTCTCTTCCTTCTCAACTGTAAATTTTATATTTTCCTCTATTTTATTAATATCATTAATAAACCAGCTTATTTGTCTTTGGCTTTTATTAAAAATCATGAAATAATCATTTACATATCTGTTAAAAAACAAAGGAGCATTTTTATCCCTTTGAACGATGATTATATAATTGGCCGAATGAGTTAAAAATCAAAACTTGTAATTGGCCAACTCACAACTTTAACAAAATCTATTGTTAAAATAGATCACTTTTAATAATATAAATACGTTAGTTTCGTTTGTAAAAAGTATATTACTGAATTGTCAGATTACGAAAGCAAACGAAAATCTTTTCAAAAATAAAATTTGATTTATAATTTAAAAAATATTCAATTGCGGTGAAATAAAAGTAACCGCTATTCAACCAACCAAAAAAGATTGCGTCAGCAATCTTTTTTTTTTCACTTTAACGTTACGATCAATATGTAGCAATAAATAAATAATTCTTGGTAATATCTTAACTATTTTTCTAAAATAATTTGATTTTTAGTATTATTTTATCAATAATAATTTGTAATTCAATTCAAATATTGTTTAAAATGTTGTAAACATTCGTTTATCATTTTCGTAATAAAAATCAAAACGAACGTAACTTTTTACTTTTTGGCAGCCATTTCCCTTTCTGACAGAAGTGGGACAGCCAATAAGATTCAAGAAAAGTTGGTGAGGAGGCGGTGCTTTGGTTTTGTTTGACATATATGGTCATTTTTATTGATTTTTTACTTGTAAAATAACTCTGAAGAGGGCACCATCTTACAGAACTTTTGATTTTCTTTCTAATGACGTATCATATGTATACGTGGGATAAAAAGTAGCCGATTTAGAGTGATGTCAAATCTTCTCGTTTTTAGATGAGTCATGCATTCAAAGAATTATTTTGTGTTATATTTTCACTAAACTCATTCATATAAATATTACTTAAAATTGCACTAAGAGCTCCTCCCATTAACAATCCTTGTTTTTACTTATAAAATTCTGTATTATATTCAAAAACTACATCCTTGCAACATAATTCCATTAAATCTACCAAAATATGAACAGGTAATTTTATTGTTTTATTTTTATCCTTAATATATTTCTCTATAGCTAAATTTATTGCTTTACCTACATTTAAATTAGTATACATAGAAATAATAACCATTTTTATAAACGTTAAGTTTCTGTATTCATATTTTTTAAATATGTCATTAATTTCATCTATTAAAATTTTATTATTAAAATGCCAATATTAAAAATAATAAAATTTTAATAGATGAAATTAATAACATATTTAAAAAATATGAATACAGAAAGTTAATGTTTATAGACATGGATATTATTTCTATGTATACTAATTTAAATGTAGGTAGAACGATAAATTTAGCTATAGAGAAATATATTAAGGATAAAAATAAAACAATAAAATTACCTTTTCATATTTTGGTAGATTTAATGGAATTATGTTGAAAGGATGTAGTTTTTGAATATAATACAGAATTTTATTACAGAATTTTATAAGCAAAAACAAGGAATGTTAATGGGAGGAGTTCTTAGTGCAATTTTAAGTAATATTTATAAGAATGAGTTTGATAAAAATATAACACAAGATAAAAATGCTCCTTTGTTTTTTAACAGATATGTAGATGATTATTTCATGATTTTTAATAAAAGCCAAAGACAAATAAGCTGGTTTATAACCACTAAACATCACATGATACAGGAGAATATAAAGTTTACAGTTGAGAAGGAAGAGAATAATGAAATTGCATATCTGGATATAATGTTTCAAAAGAAATTGATAGATAAAAAATGGTGTATTGAGACAAGTATTTATAAAAAGAACAATATTGGTAACAAAATAACAAGTGGTTTTCCAACATTGATAGGAAATATAAAATTAGTTGTATATTTTCAAGAATATACAGGGCTGCAATGTATTGTTCAAGGAAAG
This sequence comes from Epiperipatus broadwayi, assembly GCA_028023455.1. Taxonomy (NCBI): domain Eukaryota; kingdom Metazoa; phylum Onychophora; class Udeonychophora; order Euonychophora; family Peripatidae; genus Epiperipatus; species Epiperipatus broadwayi. Next base: position 6,258,187 of record JAQFVV010012416.1, on the reverse strand, counting down.
AAGATTATAATAAAAAGATTTAATAATCAATGAGTTAAAAATGAATGGTTTCCCTGTATATATAATTAAAAGAAGTATTGGAAAATAGAGTATAAGATAAATAAAAATGAAAAGAGTGAAGGAAAAAAGAAAGGTGAAACTAGATATATAGGAATAAAAACAAATATTAATATCATAGTGAATAAGTTTAACAAAATTATATAAAGAAGATTAATAAAAGATACCAAGAATAATTAATACAAAAATAGTTAATAAAAAAAGAGAAAACCTATTAAATTTGATAGATAACAAATACATAGGATATAATAAAGAAATAATTAATGGAGTATATGTGATAACATGCAAACAATGTCTAGATAGTGGGATTGATAACAAATATGTGAGAGAAACAAAAAATTCTATAAAAACAAGATTAAAACAACATATGGCAGATAATAAATCACCGATATATATACATACAAAAGAAACAGGACACAAATTTACACAAAGTTCAATAAAAATGAAGTTACATACAAAAAGTATTAAAGAAAGGAAAAGAAAAGAAGCTATATTAATAAGAAAGATAAAACCAGAATTTAATACAGATTCTGGGATTAGGATGAGATTGGTATAGTTATAGTTATTAAATAAGATATATAGAGGTAAATATGTAAAGAGATAATTGTTTATAAATGAGTTGGGGATGATAAAAAATGGTTAGGTTAAATAGGAGTATAAATGTGGGTATATTTATAGATATTAAATAACAGAAAAATAATAAATAAATAAATTAATAAACTTAGCATAATATTTAAATATAAAACAGTATAATAAAAATTTATGAGAATTGTATAAGAATAAAAATAAAAGTTAAAGTATATAAAATAAAAATATATATATGTAAATAAAGTTGTAGGGAATATATATATAAAAACATATAAAGCAGTACATTATAAATTTATGAGAATTATATAATAATAATAAAAGTTAAAGTGTAAAAAATAAAATAAAAAGATATATATAAATAAAGAGTTGTAGGGGATATATATTTAGTTTAAATAATATGTAATAGAGGGAGCTAGGGTAAGCATATGATAGAGTAAATAGAAATAGATTATGGGTAAGGTTAGCAAATTTGGGAATGGATGAAGCTTTAGTAAATATTATTAAAAAATTACATGAAAATAATTATTATACTTATCAATTAGGGGATATAGAATCAGTTAAAGTTAAAAATGGGGTGGGATTAAGGCAAGGATGCCCTATGTCACCTATTTTATTTTTGTTGTATTTGAGTGAAATGGAGAAAGCAATAGAAAGACTAGGAAGAGGGATAGAGATACCGTTAATAGGTGGCAAAGGAGTATATACTTTGTCGGGTCTTTTTTTTGCGGATATCTTTTTGTGTGCAGAAAGAAGAGAAGATTTGAAAATTATGTTGAGGACATGTGCAAGGGTGGGTAAAGAGATGGGGATTAAATTTAGTGAAGAAAAATCAAATATAATGATGGTTAATACTGAGGAAAGAGAAGATGTAGAATTCTTATTGGGTGATATAAAGTTTAAGTATGGTGGCTAGATATAGGTATTTGGAAATCATCTTATGTAATCAGGAAAATTGCTTGGATGAATGGGAGAAAAAAATTGATAAATGAAGCAAAGAAAAGAAAGGGTTTGGTAAAAAAACTAACAGTATTTTCATATAATAAATATGATGTAGCTAGAATTGTATGGAAGGGAGTTGCAGTAGTAGGGTTAACATATGGTAATGATGCATTATGTGTTAGTAAAACGGTTTTAGATTATTTAGAGAAAGTACAAAGGGAAATAGGAAGACATGCATTAGATACAGAGATGTGGACAGCAAAGGAGGCAATTCAAGGAGAAATGGGATGATCAGGTTTTTATATGAGAGATGCAAAAAGTAAAATGAAAATGTTTGGTAGGTTGCAGTTTATGGATAGTAAAAGAATAGCCAAAATAGTGTTCAATTGGGTTATGGATAAAGGGCAGGTAACAAGATGGGTGAAAAAAGTAATGTGGTATGCAAAAGATTTGGATAAAGAATTTATATCAGTATAAATTGTATAAAAGGTGGGATGATTGTGTTAAGGCTTGAACGGGATCTTTAGCAACAAGAGAATATACATGTAAATGGAAATCTATGGGTGATTTAGTGTGCAAATTGTGGAAGGAAGGTATAGAAAATATTAGGCATCTGTTGATTGAATGTAAATGCTTGAAAGCAGAAAGGGTACAGATAATGAAGTTATGGGAGAATAGCTATGAACAAAGTGATTATATAGAAAGTGAGTTATTCGTTTTTATGCTGGATTTGCGAAAAGATAAGGGGGAATTAGATATAAAGGCCATGGAGTTGACAAAGATTATGTAGTGAAACTGGGATGGGGCAGAATATGGGAAGACTTAGAGTGGGGAATGGAAAATAAAGTGGCTAACAGGTTTATCTGGGCATAATTGCCAAGATATTCTTGACTTCGTTTAAGGAGAAGCCAAAATACATCACATCACATTTGAAAAAAAAAATTTTTTATTTAGAAGATCAAAATAAACTTGGTAAGTTTAAAGATTATAATGTTTATAGGTTTTAAATATTCAGAAATAATAATAAATATAAAATACTATTTTTAAAAGAAGAATGAGTAAGGAAATAATAAATATATGATTTAAAATTAAAAGAATTTTAGTTACTAATCATAAAGTTTAAGTTTATGAAGAATAGAGATAATTAGCAGATTGTTAATAATAATAAAATAGATAATATATTTAGATTAATAGTTGTCCTTGAATGTATATATGTATAAAGTTAGGAATACACATGCATAATTTATATTTATTTTCTATTTATGTTGTACATTTTATTTTATATTAATTGTTTTATTTGCGTTTGATTATTTATTTGTTTTGTTTTTTTAATATATATATATATATTTTATGTTGTTTTTAGTTTTTTATTGTTTAAATTTTTTTATGGTATTATTATATAGTTATGTTTTTTATTTTATTTTGTTCATTATATCATAGCTCTGAAGAAGACTGCAGGTCAGTCGAGACGTAAGGTGTATGTACAAATAAAGAGTTTTTCTAAAAAGTGTTTGAAGCGGTTTGGATAAATTGTATTTATAGTTTAATTGTTCTTTATCTTTTTTTTCTGATGTTGTTACGGTTAGTTTATGTTCAAGTGGCTTTAATTATACTATATTTTATGGTTACTTTTTGGTCAACTTTTTTTTGTTATAAACATTGTCAAACTTTTTTTTTTAATACAAACACACACATATAATGTAACATTACAGGACCAGCTTTAATTTGATTAGGTAGTTTAATTGTTTTTTCTTTTTTTTTTTTTTTGATGTTGTTATGGTTAGTTTTTGATCAACTTTTTTTTTTTTATAAACATTATCAAATTTTTTTTTTAAATACAAACACACACATAAAATATAACATTACAGGGCCGGCTTTATTTGATTAGGTAGTTTAATTGTTTTTTGACACTTTTTTTTCATCTTGTTATGATTATTTTTTAGTCAATTTTTTTTTTTTTTTTATAATCCACACATACACATAAACAGAAAAAGAGCAATAAAAACTGTTTTGCTTTTTTATTAATCAAAACACGAAATAAACTGTTACTTGTCTTAAGGTTATTTTACCTTTTTAAATCATTATTTGGTATGAATCCTTTAGCCGTTATGAAAAAAATAATGGTTTTCATAACACAAACACACACATCTAAACACAAAAACAGCAATGAAAAGTTTTTTTTTTTATTAATCAAAATATGAAACAAATTTCAAGTGAAATCGGAACAACAGAAAAAAAAAAAGAAAGCAAAAAAAACAACAACAACAATTTTACAAGTTTCTAAAGAAGTTGCTGTAGATTGGGTCATCTGAATTGACTTGTTGTATGCGTATTATACACTCTCATAGACGATCCACAAATGCAGGTCTTCTCAATTTTTAGAACATTTTTCGCTTGCAGAAATGCTGCAGCATCTAATTCTGTTGACGGCAAATCTTTCAAGCAGACGATTTGTTTGCTAAAATGCACCATTTTGTTTGTCTTGACAAAACGTTGCTTGATGAGTGATCTCAGAATTCGGCTCATTTCTACATTCGGACTACTTTTGTCACCTCCAAATTTGTCTCCAGGACGAATTGAACTTTGTGACAATTTCATCTTAGTCAAAATGTGTGATTTCCATTTAGCAAAAAAAAAAAAAAACATTTCAAAGTAAAAACTTTAAAACACTTGAGATACACACACCCTCACATAAGACGGGAGAAAACATTTATGTGTGAGAATTGGCATAAAGTGATTCGCAAAGCACAAAGCAGGTCGTAATATTTATGTGCTATGTCTAATACAACATACAGGGCATATTAGATGTAATATATGTCCTGCGGCCGCTTAAACAGCAGTTTTATGTGATTTTAGACATAAATAACGCCATCAAGGGGCGCGCATGGCTAAAGGATTAATACCGTGAAACTTTTAAAATTTAAACATTGTAAAAATTAAGTGTAAAAAAAGGACAGTTTATTAAATATTAAAATATATACATTATCAGACAAATGCATAAACTTGTACTTTAAAATATGAGATCTTTAGAAAAACCCAGAACATATCCATATTTTAAATACAATTATCAAAAATCATTTAAAATAATTGTGATTTGCCAATTTAAATATGTTAACTGTAAATTTTTCATACTTTCTTTTGTATGAATCCTTACCGTGAAAAAAATGAGCTAATGCATGCTCTGGGATCAACATCCAATTGTTTAGCTAATTCAAGGATATACTGCATTACAATAGTTTGATGAGCTACATGGGCCATTAATTCATGTTTCTAGAGGGAAAAAAAAAACAAATTTAATGCTTAAAATAATAATGCTGATAAACACAATAACAACTCATACTTAAAAAAAACAAACCAACCTCTTCTACTTCTAAGCTAATACAGTATAACACAAGATAATTGGCCGTTTCTTCGCAAGCCAAATATTGGTTTTGCATAAGGAATTCTTTACTATCATCCCATCTCCTCATCATTCCAAATTGCTTGATTTGCTTCTCATATTTTTTAACAAAGTCCCTCTAAAAGAAAAAAGTACAATAACTTTTTTAAGAAACAATTACTTAAAGACAGAAGTACTGGTTAATCATGAATGATTGTTATAATAATTAGCCTGATGAACAGTGGTGAAATTTATAAATACAAAAAAACCACAGTACAGTACTTATTTTTATATATATAATGGTCATACAATACATTGAAGGAGTATTAATATATATATACACATTTATTTAAAAGTATAAATATAGACATTTATAAGCATAAAAATTAATCTTTTCTATGAAAACAATAATTAAAAACACATATATAAAGAGAGCATTTACTCGTCTATACTTTCTTTAAATGTTTAAAAAAAAAACAATTTAATGTTGTTTTGTTTTTTCCTTTACTTTTTGCTTATAATTTTGACAATACCAATTTTATATTTTTCTATGCCTCAAATTCTGACATTTTTATTTATCAATTCAATTTTGAGTGAGACCAGTTTAATACATATATGAAATAAATAATATAAAGACAAATTGAAATAAACAGAGAAAAGACAACAAGCATAACAACTTTTAATAATATATATAAAAATGATATAATATTTAGAATGAATATTCATCATATAATTTCAATACATACATACATATATATAAAATCAACATTGTAACAATTCTAATTATCTTAATTTAACTATAGCAGTTAAGATTATATAAATGCTAGATAGTTATGTTTGCTATCATTAGTGTGGAGTACTAAAATAATAATAAGATCTATGAGACTTATCAAAGTTTCCCTAATCTATATTACATAATTTATTTAGGAAAGCAATTTTTGATTTTTCAAGTTTTATAATCAATAATATCTTCTTTGTCGATAGTTGAAATGTTTCAAAATGTCTTAAATTTAATTTCTCCTGGATTCTTAAAATTAACATTATTAATATCTATTACTAATATCAACTAAAAAAATAAAACTAATAAATCAAAGATGATAATTCCACAAAAGGGAATCTTCACTTTCATATTTATTTTTAAATTCTTATTTTAATATTGAAATTGTATTCTGTTATGTTAAGAAAATAATTTTTAACACATTCCAATCTATCTACAGATTTGATTACTGAAAATGATTAAACTAATACTTAAATATAATCAAATGGTTAGTAGCTCTGGGGGTTAAGTTCAAGCAGTTAGAAGTGGGATTTGATCCGGAAACTAGCTTTTCAAACTATCACTCTACTATAAGCTAAATCACAATGGATGACTTTATTAATATATTCGCTTATTTAATTAAAAGACTTATGACCCTTTGATTTAGATAAATAAGAAATACTAACATTTTATTTATCAAACATACTTTTTGTGAAATGTGGTAATAAATTATTTGCATAACAGATAATTCATTAGTCAGTAATCTCATCATTTACAGTATATCATTAAAGTGTGTATTGACTTTAAATTATTTTTCACATCAAATTAATTAAAGAATGATAATTGTAAAAAATTCTGATTTTTAAAATTGTTCAAAAATCAAAAACACAAATAAATGTTCCAAACATTATGAAAAATTACACCTGTCTAAATATAAACATTTCTTTATCTAATAAGTAGACACATAAGTCAAGGTTATTATATATTTCGTTACAGAATTTATGAGTATGAACATTTATTACATCACTACTAGAAAAGATGAATAAATTAAAATAATAAAAAATGATCAACACAAGAATTCGTTCTACATGTTCTGGATACTGGATACAATATAAACTTTGCTAAAAATAATCTTATCTATCCAAATGTGATACACACTGCATACTTCTAGAAATCAATCAGAGATATGTAAGATTAAATCTAAATGGATTAACAAATGTGAAGAAATGCAAATTATTCTTGCTATAGAGGAAACTTATAAATATGATTATTAAAACAAAACCCATAATATTAATCACCCTCGACTCTTACCCTTTCTTTTAATTTAAATACTTTTAAATTGACAGTTGAGCCATGTAATAGATGATCAATAATTTGACCTATTAGCAATATCTCTAGAAACATCAATTGTTACTAAGCTACTTCTATTACTTGGATGATAATATGAAAACATTATACATCATACATTTACACATATGTAATACAAATTAAAAGATTGTTGAAAATACCTGTCTTTCTTCTTTTTCTTCTTCTGTTAAATCTTCTTGCTTTCTGGCCTCTTTTTTATTAATCACCTTTAAAAAAAAAAATAATAATAATTAAAAAGCTAGATAACCATACGGTCAACATCCATATGAATATAACACATAGACACCAATTAAGATCACATCATATTATAATCTGACATTTACTTAATCAACTCAGATTACCCTGGAATCTTTATTAATTCAACTAATATTTAATGAGATGCCCATTTACTAACCAATATTGTACAACTAGCTAATTTGGTTATGAACTGGGCATCTGAAACAGAAATTCTATGCGTGCTTATGTCCTGAAAAAAATTTCAAGTTCATGTGGCTGGATAAGACTTCTAGATTATGACTTAACTGGTAGATGACTTTAAATAAGTCATGCACTTATTATTACACCATGAAGGTCTTAATAAACACACACACACCGCATGCACACCCAAACAATATCAAGATCATTAACAATATATAATACTAATTGTACATTTCATGAAATATAGAACAGTAAGAGTATTATAATACAAATTTCTAATTTTATTACGCAGTAAGTAAAATTCCAATATTTTCATATTCACCCATCTATCCATCCTTCTATCTGTCTATTTATCTACACACACACACACACACACATATATATATATATATTGTAACGGAATGGGAGAATAAGAAAGGAGTGAAACTGGGTGTGGATGGGGTTGTACCCGAAGTAATGGAACAACATCATCACTCCTAAGTAAATTAAATTTAAAATGTAAATTTAAAATTTACAAAAGTATAATATTTAAAGTAAACTATAATTAAAAAAATGTTAAAGTAATGTTTAAGATCCAAAAATATATATAATTTTATATATACAATGAGCATAAGATCAAAAGATCTCTGAGAGATCAGCCAGCTACTCATCAGAGCAACTGTAATTAATTATACATATATCAACCAGTATTATAATAAGTCAGAGTATGTATGAGTAATACTCAACATTCATCATCATGAATGATCAACATGAAATAAAATCAACAATCAATCTGGTGACTGGATTTGAACAATACAAACATACATCAACAGTCAATCTGATGAATGGATTTGAACAATACATAATATAAATCAACAGTTAATCTGGTGACTGGATTGAAAATGGGTCTTCTGTAGACCAGTCTAAATAAGCCATTGCCAGTTTGGGCAATTATTTAACCATTAATTTGGAGACACACACTAAGTGCTCATCCATCAGAATACATAATAATAAAAAATCAGAAAAACAATAATGCTGGAACATTAAAACATGCTGATCATCATCAGTGCTGTACATTGCCATTTACAACTATTAATATACTGGTTAACTATAAACTTAATTTCTAATAGACTAAAATAAAATGTAGTGCAGGGACTTTGAAGAATATAATCCTCATGCCAAAACCAGGACAATGTCAAACTGGAAAGCCCCTTAAAGAAACATCATCACTGCATATTCACAATATAAATGATCCTATTTGAGATATTAGATTACACATAAAATCTATTTGGATTAAATACATTATTATTGTACTAATGCTATCTGAAATATAAAAATATTGGGTAAGATGATGTACATAAAATCCTTTTTACACTGTTGTATTCTAAAAGGCATAAACACATTTTATATCCATGCATTTATTTTCTTACTTTATAAAACCCTGAGATATATCATTAATTACCTTTTTCTAATTAAAATTGCTAGCTTTAGTTTTAAACACAGATTGAGTTATTCTTAATTAGTTCTTATAGTAATAAACAATATACTTGCAAATATTTTTATTATTAAAATAAAATAAGAGTATATGTAGTATTGATTAACCCTGAAAAATTTATTTATTTTAATAAATGTGAATCTATTATTAAAGTAGAGAATAGTTTTAGTTTATGTGGAAATATAAAAACTTGTATGCATTGCGAATTTTAAGTTAAGTTAGGAATAGTCACTTTTTCTGCATTATCGATCTCACCTATCACTACGAAGATCGCAATGACTCGGCTGGGCTCGCCTTTATGGTATCCTATATAGACATAGGCATTTGCATGTTATAGTATTTACCTTTATTTATTATTGCCAATTATAATTAATTATATTTCCATTTTATTATTATTTTTTCATATTAAAAATAAGTGGTGATGGAAAATTATGTTCGAAAGATTATAATTTATTTAAAATTACAGCTGTGCTCAATACAAATAACCAATATTAAGTGGATTGAAATTGCGTGCAGATTCAATTTCATGTTCCAAAAATATAGATTTAATATTGGGGTCTGTTTTAGCGTGTTTGTATATATATATTGTGCCAAGGCCAAATTGGCACATGTATATAAAATAATTTTGTCATAAAAAAATTATTAAAACAAAAAAATCTTTCGCAAAAGAGTTTGAAATAAAAGTTGAAAAATCATTGATTTAAAGTGGGAAGAGGTTTTTCTTAAAGTTAAACTGAAGGTTTTATAAAAAGGAAGTAAAGAGTTTATTATTATTAGTGAAATACAATTTAAAAGCTTTAAAAAAATATATAAATCTTTTCATTTAAATTAAAGAAGAAAAATAATCTTAAAACTAGTTTTGATGTGTAGAGTAAAATTATATATGTGCGTGCGAATGTAAAAAAAATGTATCAGTATTAAATATTATAAATAAATGAAAAATGTATTTAAAAAAAAAAAAACACAGCGATGCGCTACTAATTAAAGATATGAAAACAACACGTTTTGAAATAGCTACTACTAATTAAACAATCAATCAAAAAATACGTTGTCTTAGGATTAATTGCTAAAGAATTTCGACAACAGATATTTGCCGGAGGATATCAAAAGGAAAACACTTTGTCGGTATAAATACGGAATATTTTATCGAACAATCAGTTAAGAGTTTTATTCAGTCTAGTTGGCAGTGACAGTCTTGTTCCAGTTTGAGATAATTTCTATTATGAATCCAGAAACAAACATGCATTGTTGAGCAGCTTTTGGAAATATACGCTCATGCTCCAGCCTTTTTAGTCCAACAAGATCATCAAAACCTGCCTGAGAAATAATGTCTGCATAACAACTCAGAAATCCTCCGTCAAACGTCCAACTGTCTTCAAGAATAAAGCAAATGGTTTCGCATAAAATCTCTTCAAGAAACGTCCAAATCTAACCGGTTAGATATAATCCATCAGAAGCAGCAGAAGCATTCAACAACAAGCAATATCCCCGTTCCAAAAATCCTAGGTAAACATTTATTTATTATCATTTATACGTAGTAGCCACCGCTGTAATTCATAAATATTCAAGATTCAAATTATATGAACTCTATCATACATAAAATGAACTATTGATATGTGTGTTTAAGTTTCAAATGCTATTAATGCTTTATTATTATGAGTTAATATGTGCGTGATCATTATATCAGTGTTATTTGTTAAATTATATAAATACCAGTGTTCTACTATTAAAATCTACAAGAATATTTAAACTAGTTTAGAAATGTTAATTTAAAATGTGTGTGTATTATATTAAATTTATAAAATGTTTAAGATTATTTAATGTTAGTTAATAAATTGTCTTTAAAACTTAAACTTTATTTGTCGGTCAATTCTTTTTACCAACCTTTTATTAATTCTTTCCACAACCAATTTTGTATAATTTGTTATTGAATAAAATTAGACTGAGCTAGTTTAAGGGAATGTTTCGAGTGCTGGATTATGAGCCTACTGCCCGAATACGTTAGTCTTCAGACTAGCTGGCGCCCCGGGGTTTACCCCGAAACAAATAAAGTATTTGGATAGTAGGGGTTTGAATCTAGCAGCCGAGATGGGCCATTGTTGATAGTTAAAGCTATCAATAAGATCTCCCATTTTGCTCGAACGTGCCGGTTCGTTCACGTAACCTTTATAAGATTATAAATGTATTATGAAGGAGTTTGAAACCGGCCAAAACTTATATACATGTAAGTAAGTGGTTTCAGCGGTTCGAGCCGGTACATAAATGACTTTACCCAACGTTTGGGGCCGAATCCGTCAAAAATGACAGTTAATTAAATACTTTGTTTCTTGTTTACAAATAAACACCTTAAAGAAATCTAAATTACGTATGTGAAAGTGTATTAAATTAAAAATAAAAAAAAGAATTGACCGAAACTTTTTTTTTCTTTAAATGAAAAGAGATTTTGTGCTATTTACGTTATTTAAAATAAAACATTCTGTTAAATCAGAGACAGTTGGATGTTTGGGCGGAGTTAAGCATTAAGATTGGGTAGAGATAAATGGACAAAGGAGGGGCGGAGTCAGCGTGTATTTCCAGTTTAGAAAGAAATAAATAAATTAGAAATTAGTAAACTTATGAGCGTGAATAAAATATAATATTAAAAAAAAATAATATAAAAAAGTAAAGTTTAAAATTATAAATATGACAAGAAATAAACCTAAAATGGAGACTCAAGGTAAAAAAACAGACAATGTTCCCAGCAAGGAATAAAATAAAACCGAAACTAGTGAAATAGAAAAGGTCCCCAGTGAAGAAAAGATAGAAACTCAAGCGAAAGTAGAGAATGCTTCTAGTGAGGAACAAAAAGATAAAAACAAAAAAGAGGTTGAGCAAAAAGAAGAGAATAGGGAAGTCATAGCTTTATTAACTTGCATGTTTGAAAAACAAAAAGAAACAGCCGAAGAATATAAAAAAATAGCTGAAGAGCTTAAAAACCAAAATAATGAAATGAAGAGTAAATTGGAAGGGCAAGCTGAAATGCTTGAAAAGTTAAAGGACCAGATCGAAATGGGCCAGAATAAAATAAAAGAAGAAATTAGGGAAGAAATAGAAGAGATTAAAACACAAGTAGAAAATCAAATAGAGACCGCTTACCAAGTAATTGAAAAAAATAAGATAGAAGATAGAAAAGTAATTGAAGAGATAAAAGTCGGAATGACGGATTTAGCTTGGAAAGTAAATCAAAAGAATAGTAAAAATAGTTCGCAAACGGAAATAAAACAGTGTGACCACTTGAGTGCAAACACGCACATTATAAACAATCCGGCAATTGTGAACCAGTTTTTGAAAATACGGATATTTTCTGGCCATCAAGGTGAAGCTCCTATGGAGCATTTAAATAGTTTGAAGCGCTATTTCACTCTGAATCAATTAAGTGACGAGGCTATGATCGCAATAGCTTGTAGCCATTTACAAGGGGGGGTCTCAATCTTGGTGGGACTCTTTATATAAAAAACCCGTCACTTTTGACGAATATAAAATTGCTATTTTAGCTAGTTATTGGAGCAAAGATTATCAGGAAAATCTTCGTCACCAGATCTCGCAAGATAAATGGCGACCTGGTGAACCGTTCGTTTCTTTTTTTAGAAGGCAAGTGGCAAAATTACGCTCTTTAACAGCAGACCCACAATCTGAACAATAAATTGTCAGGATAGTCAGCCATAATTTTCCTCATAATGTTGAGCAAATGCTCATAGGAACTGAAAGGAAAACAGTGGAACAAATGGCGGAATTGTTGAGCTCTTTTGACAGAGCTAGACCAACTTTTGATACGAGAGATAGGGGATTCAAACCCCAACTTAGAGCGCCAGCTGTAAACGCCGTAAGATATAGACATAGGTCGAATACGGGGAGTCCCCGGAGAAGACGTTATTCTAATAGTCCCGAGAGAACAAAAATCTTTCGAATAACTGACAGCGATCCTGACATCTCTCGTACTAGATTTAAGAAAAGACCCAGGGGTGATTCTCAATCCCCCAGCACGAGTGGCTATATGCAGAAAAAAATATATAATAAAGAACTGCCTGACAAAAATTAAAAATATGTAATCTGACGGATTCGCCGGCTTGACCTAGTTATTAACGACCATGGACTCGGAATAATGGAAAATGTTTAACAAAGTTTAATGAAATAAATGAAAAAATGAGTATCAAGTTAGTTTGAATAATTAAAAATGATTAAAAGTAGTCTTAGTAAATAAATAACAATCTTAGAGTTTTTAAAATGTCAAAGCAACGATAAAATGATTTATGTCAAAACCCTCGATTATGTCTTATCGATTATATTGATATCCCAGCTCATAAGTCTAGAACATAGTGGAGCATGACACAAACAAAATAAATGTGTAAAATCAAAATGGACAAGCAAAATGATTATGTCAAAAACCCTCGATTATGTCTTATCGATTATATTGATATCCTAGCTCATATGTGTCTAGAACATAGCGGAGCGTGACACAAACAAAATAAATGTGCAAAATCAAAATAGACAAGCAAAATGATTATGTCAAAAACCCTCGATTATGTCTTATCGATTATATTGATATCCTAGCTCATATGTGTCTAGAACATAGCGGAGCGTGACACAAACAAAATAAATGTGTAAAATCAAAATAGACAAACAAAATGAAAATTTTTTTTTTTTAAAAAAAAAAAAAAAGGGGGAGAGTAAAAATAACGCTTTAAATATAAAAATGAAATAAATAAGTGTATAATGAAAGTATTAATGAAAATAAAACATTATCAAATAAAATTTAAAAAAAAAAGTGTATTAAATTAGGATTGAGGTGTGTGCGAGTATTTGGGCAAGGAGATAAATTCCAGGCCTGACTTTTGTTGGATTAAGCCTTTTCTTGCGGTGAATTTGTTCTACAGATGGGTACTGCGAAGAATAAATAATACTGATGATGATGCGCCAGTAGAAAAGTCCTGGCATATAAAAGTTAATAAATCTGGAGGAAAAATTCCCAGTAACCAAATAAAATAAATATTTTAGTAAGTCGAATGTGCAGTAGAGATAGTCCTGCCATTTGCAATCTTAAAGTCCCTGTTCATGATCCGTTGTGCACAAAAATGCCCATGCTGTAGTCACGACTTCTGCAAGAAATTAAAAGTTGGTTTAAATCAGCACAAAATCTATCTGTGTGTTTGAATTGCCTTATACTTTGCTGCCTGCTTCTCTTAATATTACATTTATTACCTAATGATGATAAAAACTAAAAATGCACTCTAGAAAAATAAGAATTTGAAGTGGTAAATACTTAGGAAAAGTGATCAACGCACAAATTAATTTAAAAAAATGTTCGTAAATAAATAAGTAGGTCAAATAGTTAAAATAAAATCGATAAAAATCAAGTTAAATAAATAAGCGTAAATAAATCTATAGTAAATAATAATGAAGAATGACTCGTAATAAACTAATCGATTTTTTATTTTATTTTATTGAATACACGCATGTTAAATAAAGATGTTCGTAATGATTTAATAATAATATTATAAGATTAGTGTAAATAAATATTTTAAATAATGTTTCTTAAGGGTTATAAATAATATTGTAATATAAATAAATAGTGTAAGATATGGTTCATGTGAATTTAAAAATAAGGTTGTAAGATTCATAATAAAAAATAATAATAATAATAAGTCAATCTAAGTGTATTAAGAGTGTATAAGTATACATGTGTATTGAAGCAGTCGGATCTGAGTTCGATCCTAGCTTCATGTTATTTACCCTAATACTAACCTTAAATTTCCGATGCAATGGGGCTTTATACGTTCAATCCACGCTAATTTCCATAATGAATAACTTATTTCAAATGCGTAGCAAAATTAATTAGTTTAGTTTAAAATTGATCAATTCTCTAAATAAATTCATGATAAAATATTCATGAATTTATATATATTAAATTGCGTGGATTGTGCGTATATATATTTGTAAATATTAAATATATATAATTGTTCGAAAGTTTCATTGCGTCGGGAATACTTGTTTTTTTTTCACCTTTAAATAATTTGTAAAGTTTCGGTGATTAAAAGCTACATTCCTTCGATAAGCTTTAAAATTCTTAAAAACAATAGTAAAGCTTTATGAATTGGAAAAAGATAAGGATTCATTTTTCTAATTAAATCATTTTCAGATTTTAAGAATTCATTTTCAATTAGAGAAGGAATTCAAGCTAATTAGTTTGAAAGCCTTATCGAGGGAATGTATTTGAAAACAACTAATTATAAAAAAACACATTGATAATAAAATGAGCGCTAGCCGGAGGCATCAGTGAACAGTATATATAGCCCTGAAAAGTCAGGAAAAAGGCTAGCTTTTGTTGTCGAGTAGTGCAGTGAACTCTGTGCGTATAAATTGTATTTCATCATGATAGAGGGCTAAAACATCAGGAATCTGGCTACGGTTCCATGAAGTCCCTAGAAATCTTCAATAGTGCTGCTGAATCTTTCTGGACCGATCAGACTGCTAACATCATGAAAAGCTACTAAAAATGCTGTTCCAATAATCAACCAAATGGTGCCTACGTTTCACCGACTTGGATGTGTAACTTAAGAACCTAGCACGGAAGGGTAATATATTTCTCATGAACTCTAAACTCTCTGGCCAGTTCGAACTTTATTTTACACTCCTTTTTAAGAGCTCTTTATTCTCTAATGTAAAAATCTTTCTAACACCTTTTATTTTCGCTATTGTAAATCTATATCTTAATTCTTTAATCTCTAGTCTTTAAACTTTTCTCTTCTTACTTGGCGGTTCAGTTAATATATATATTTGTGTGCTTTATTAATGTTCGTTTATTTAAAATTATATGCCAATAATCTCTCGACTCGATGAGCTCCTTTGTTCTATTTGCCTCACGCAAATAATATATTAATTTTAAATAGTAATTCTCGCCCATTAGAACTAAATTTATAAGTTCTATCAATCATTGAGTCGAAAGAAATATTACATGTTTACTATTTTTATAATTGGCTAATAATCAATTATTAGCTCCGTTTTTACCTATGTCCCCAGCTCCTATCTAATACACAAAGGTTTATATATTCACAAAATGTTAAAAGATTATTTTCTCGTTCCACTAATATTTATTAACTCAAATATAATGTTAAATGTTTTATTGCAAAAGGGCCGATAAAGGGTTAAATAGATTCTAATTCAACTTCTGTTATTTGTATTAAGATTCAGTAAGAGCACGATGATTAGGGCATAATTAATATAACTTACAAATACTTTCAAATAGTTTGTTAAAAGCTCGTTTGACTTTAATTAATTGATCAAGTTATCACGTCGAGCATTCTATCTGGGTTTTATTTTTCAACGATGACCATCAAGTCATCATCATCGAACGTTGCTGACGCAGGGCAATCTTCCGCTCCGTTAGGCTGGTCGGTGATCATATTCTCTTATTTAAATTTCTCAAGGAAGAAAGTACCTCCTTTCATATTCATTAGTCAAAGGGCGTAAGACTTGTTAGATGCAAGCCACCATAGGACTTCAATCATCGACTAGCGATCATATTTCAATTTTACTCTCTGCCTCGTAAGCCGCCAGTACCGTTGCATCTCTGTTCCGGTAAAACCCGCTCCATGCTCGTAATTCGTGATGAAGTGATTTAAATTAAAGTCGAACAAATTCTCAAATATATTATTAATTCAATAAGTTTCAAATCAATTTTAACGTTATGCCCTAAAATACGTTTTGCTCTTCATGAATAGATTTCCGAACGTGAAAATAAATCTCACATTCCACCGTAATAAAATTAGAACAATCATTTCCGTTCTTAATGAATACCTTTATCCGCCTTTATATTTCTCGTTGGGGGCCTAGACATAGAATTCTATGTTGTGAAATAATTGCTGGCATATGATAAGGACCGCCACTCTTATTATATTTGTAAATTCTCTTAAAGACTAGAGGTAATTAATGCATTCTATGTTTTATGGAAACGAAACAAATTATTCTTATTAAATATTTTCTAACAAACTTGGTTTCTCAGTTCATAATTCTTTTATAATTATTTAAATGTTAATACTCGCTGTCTGTGTTGGCAACCCGAACATACATATGATTCGATTTAAAAGTAGTCAAAGTTAATTGATATTCGTGTCAGTAAAAGGGTCTCTAGTCCTCACCAACCGTTGAGCTAGTTCTTGGCGCATAGCACTGTGCCGTCGATTTCTGCTATCTGAGCTGTTGAGTTGGGTTTGAATTCAGTTTTGGTTCAGCTGAGTTTGAATACGATTTGACTTGCGGTGGTGGTGGGTTTCGACCGGTACAGTATATATGCGCACATACACTGGAAATATTCAGTAAATACGATACCTTATGATGAGTATCTTAAATGTATTTATCCAGATATCCTTTTAGGTTATTTTCTTGGTACTGCTGCACCTTATGATGCGTGCAAAAAGGGATTTATTTATTATAGATTCCCTGTAAGCAAGTCCAGTAATAACTCGATATCTAGAATATTAGTAGGTGTAGAATTATGCTGCACGTATACACATGTGTATGAATTATCTAAAATTATAAATCTTTAGAGTTAAGAATTAAAATTGCAAGAGATAAAATGGTCAAAAATGACGCATTTTACTCTAAAACGGAGGGGGGTGTAATGTGCCAAGGCCAAATTGGCACATGTATATAAAATAATTTTGTCGTAAAAAAATTATTAAAACAAAAAAATCTTTCGCAAAAGAGTTTGAAATAAAAGTTGAAAAATCATTGATTTAAAGTGGGAAGGGGTTTTTCTTAAAGTTAAACTGAAGGTTTTATAAAAAGGAAGTAAAGAGTTTATTATTATTAGTGAAATACAATTTAAAAGCTTTAAAAAAATATATAAATCTTTTCATTTAAATTAAAGAAGAAAAATAATCTTAAAACTAGTTTTGATGTGTAGAGTAAAATTATATATGTGCGTGCGAATGTAAAAAAAATGTATCAGTATTAAATATTATAAATAAATGAAAAATGTATTTAAAAAAAAAAAAACACAGCGATGCGCTACTAATTAAAGATATGAAAACAACACATTTTGAAATAGCTACTACTAATTAAACAATCAATCAAAAAATACGTTGTCTTAGGATTAATTGCTAAAGAATTTCGACAACAGATATTTGCCGGAGGATATCAAAAGGAAAACACTTTGTCGGTATAAATACGGAATATTTTATCGGACAATCAGTTAAGAGTTTTATTCAGTCTAGTTGGCAGTGACAGTCTTGTTCCAGTTTGAGATAACAGTGCATTTCTATTATGAATCCAGAAACAAACATGCATTGTTGAGCAGCTTTTGGAAATATACGCTCATGCTCCAGCCTTTTTAGTCCAACAAGATCATCAAAACCTGCCTGAGAAATAATGTCTGCATAACAACTCAGAAATCCTCCGTCAAACGTCCAACTGTCTTCAAGTATAAAGCAAATGGTTTCGCATAAAATCTCTTCAGGAAACGTCCAAATCTAACTGGTTAGATATAATCCATCAGAAGCAGCAGAAGCATTCAACAACAAGCAATATCCCCGTTCCAAAAATCCTAGGTAAACATTTATTTATTATCATTTATACGTAGTAGCCACCGCTGTAATTCATAAATATTCAAGATTCAAATTATATGAACTCTATCATACATAAAATGAACTATTGATATGTGTGTTTAAGTTTCAAATGCTATTAATGCTTTATTATTATGAGTTAATATGTGCGTGATCATTATATCAGTGTTATTTGTTAAATTATATAAATACCAGTGTTCTACTATTAAAATCTACAAGAATATTTAAACTAATTTAGAAATGTTAATTTAAAATGTGTGTGTATTATATTAAATTTATAGAATGTTTAAGATTATTTAATGTTAGTTAATAAATTGTCTTTAAAACTTAAACTTTATTTGTCGGTCAATTCTTTTTACCAACCTTTTATTAATTCTTTCCACAACCAATTTTGTATAATTTGTTATTGAATAAAATTAGACTGAGCTAATTTAAGGGAATGTTTCGAGCGCTGGATTATGAGCCTACTGCCCGAATACGTTAGTCTTCAGACTAGCTGGTGCCCCGGGGTTTGCCCCAAAACAAATAAAGTATTTGGATAGTAGGGGTTTGAATCTAGCAGCCGAGATGGGCCATTGTTGATAGTTAAAGCTATCAATAAGATCTCCCATTTTGCTCGAATGTGCCGGTTCGTTCACGTAACCTTTATAAGATTATAAATGTATTATGAAGGAGTTTGAAACTGACTAAAACTTATATACGTGTAAGTAAGTGGTTTCAGCGGTTCGACCCAGTACAATATATTTATATTTGTGCTGTGCTAATATTCCTAATCCCAGATTGATTTTTAGCATTTAGTTTAATCAGTGAGGATATAGAATTCAATCTGGAATGCAATTATGCATCAGATTTTCTCCTGTGATTAAGTTAACAAAAGCCTGAAATTCAAAAAATCTTGATAAGGATTTGAATGTAAGCCAATATGCTTATATAGTTATGTAGGTCTGACATCAATCAGTAATTGAATATATATATATATATATATTGTAGTAACTTCCAATTCTTTTCTAAATGTAGGCCTTTTTTTGTTGTTGTTGTTTAGGAATGTTAACACCAACACATTTAGTAATCACTGATTCCTCATATTTACAATAGATGACTCTAGAATAAAGACAATAGAACTCATTTTTTTGAATATTGTGAAATTTTATCAGGCTTTGATTAAATTCTAGTTTAACATAAACTTGTTTAAATTAACTAGGTGAAGGTAGGTCTTTATGCTTATTTGTCGTCATCTGAACATTATTTTTTAATCATCATCAGGACATGGGGATAATGCCATATTAATTGATTCACCTATAAGATGCCTTTCAAGTTGTCAGTGAGTAGCTACAAGCATTGGATAATAATACATCAAATCTATTATTTGTATAAAGATAAGTAGAATTTAATATAATTAATAGCTGCATTATATGATTCCAAAAACAAATGTTAAATATTTTTTAAATCCCTTGGTCAGATTATTATTGCAGATTAAAACATAATGGACGAAAATAATCATAGAATTAAACTTGGTTTGAGTGCTTTGGTAGAAATAACTTAATATTAAAAGGAAATTTGCCAATGTGTTTGAAAAGGAAAGATTTTAATAAATATGTTTTACCAGTTCTTATTTATGGATCTGAGACTTGAGCACTTAATAGAAGAGCAATAATAGAGTTTTTAGACCACTCAAAAAGTATGGAGAGATGTATATTAGAAGTAACAAGAAGAAATTGAAAATGGAATACATGGGTAAGGGAACAAACAGGTAGATTTTAAAAGACTGAAGTGGAGTTGAGCTAGATGTATTGTTAGAAGAGATGATAATAGATGGACAATTGAAATCTTAAATTGGATTCCAAGAAACTGCAAAAGACTCAGAAAGAGACCAAACATGAGATAGATGGACGAAATAAGAAAGTGTGCAATGTTGATGTGGAAAAGAGAGTTAGAGATCAGACAAGATGGATTGAATTTGGAGAGACCTTCATCCTGTAGTGGGTTGGTAATGATTGAAGATGATGATGATTCCTCTATTTACGATAATAAACATTCAATATACTGAATGAATAGGTTAATTATATATATAGAATTAATTGTTTCTATGGATTTATAATAAAGAGATAACATCCATTAAATTTTTCTTCAACAAAATACATCCAACAAAGAAGCTATTATAAGTTTACGAGTAAAACTATTTTAACCTCAGAAATTGTCAATTAGTAATAATTAAGAATTTCTTGGTAACAACAAAGGTTAAAGTTTCTCTATTTAATCGACATTATCTCCTCATTTTTATTAATTATTATTATATATATATTATAACAGGTCTATTATACAGCACACAATAGTATAGTGTGTGTGCACAAATATATATAAAGTTGAAAGGAAAAATAGAAATAAACAACAGATATAAATTTTTATAGATATTTTCTACATTTCACATAGAATAAAAACAATAAATAAAGGGTTAAATAACTCTGAATTTAAAACAGAATTTTATTATAAATTAAAACATTTAAAAATTCTGATTTTGAATTTGAAAACAAGCATGATTTGTTTTTGAAATAATGCTTGTATACATTTCTTTTATCTATTTTTAGAAATCTTTATAGATTAAAAATTCCAAAGGATTAAAGTAAAAACATGTAGATCACACCTTTGATAAAATTTCAAAGTTGCTTCCAAAAATAGCTTGTAATTAAAAGTGATTTGAAAAGATTAAAATTGATTTTAATCAATATAAAGATTGGACAGAAAAAAACTGTTTTCAGTTACTATGTTTTCATCACCTTAAGAAATAAGAATTAGAAAGAGAAAACTCTGTTTTCAATTAAGGTGCTTTTATCATCTCAGATGATTCGGTAAAAGGGCTGATAAAAATATCAATTCAGTTTGACTTTCAGTTTATGTAAGAGCTGGCCACAAGAGTCTGGTTTTAATATTTTGTGAAGCAGTAGCCAAATAGGCTGGCTGCAAAGCTAGGATAGTAATTTTTTTTGAAGACAGTTCTTTTCTTAATATTTTGAGAATTGGCCAGCTGCAGATTCTGGTTTAATATTTTGAGAAGCAGTGACCAAATTGGTCAGCTGCAGTCTGGTTTTTAGTTTTTGGTTAGAGTGGACTAATAGTATTTTTGAGAAACAGTTGGCAGTAAGAATAACTAACTGCAGAGATGGTTTTTAGAGCTATACTGATGGCTTCCATCAAGATATAGCTGAAGTCAAAACAGGAGGCAGCCGCTGCTGATTCACTATATTGGAATTTGGAACTTAGAAGGAAGACCCACTTCTCTATCTCTAAAGTCTTAAATGTGGACAAAACAGATTGCTGACCTAAAGCTCATCAAATCCTAGACACAAAGAGTACTGATTGAATGTCAACATTTTACCTGAATTATACCTTCCAGATTATGACAATCCTGGACTATAACTGTCTCATCAAGACCAACTCACAAAGAGAAACATAAATAAATGTATATACAATGGTGAGTAGCATTATATATGATGAAAATGAAATTATAAATAATTTTGCTTGAATTGAATTAAAATCTAAAAGTAATGATTGATTCATGGACAATTTATTTTGAAAAAAGAAAAAGACCAAAATTTTTTTTAGATTAATTTAAAGATGTAATTAATTAATTGAAAGTAACCTGTCATAAAAAAAAAACTTTTGAGTTTACCTGTCAAAAAAATTGACTTTATTTTTTTTTTTTTAAAGGAAAAAGAAAATACCTTTATTGACTGTAAAAAAAGACTAGTTAATAATATTAATTCATATCATCTATAGTTCATAGATGCACATATATGTGTGAATTTTATGTATAGTTTTTAAATGAAATTAATTATGAAATTTTTAAATTTTATTATTAAATGTCAATTTAAGCCACAGGCCTATGTGCTAAATGGGTTTTAAATAAACTTAATGTATTAATCATGTAAATCATAATAAATTTAATCAGCCATTTAAGCTATTGTGCTAAAAATAAATGTAAATCATAATGTAATAACTTGAATTGTATATAGTAATTTTGTAAATCACATATATGTAAATGACAATATGATAATTTTTTATTACATATTAATCAAAATCAGAAGCTTCTAATTGTAGTTATATTCTAGAGACATTAATTTCATTTTTTTTTATTGTTAATAAACTTTTATTCAATTGTTAAAAATTGTATTGCATCATCGCTTGCTCACCATAAGTTATAGAGCTTGTGTTCTTATGAGCTAGATTTGTGTATAATGGCTGATATATAAATGGGGAAGTTTATTTAGTATATAATAACAACAAAAGAAAAAATATTAAAAATTAACAATTACTTTATTACATATAAAATAAATGATAAAAACGAATAATACCAATAAGAAAATTATCTAAAATGTTTAATAAATATTAATATTTGTTATATAAATCTAATTTGAACTGGGATATGAAAAATGTATTATCAGACAGTGTTGTTAGGTTACTAACATTAAATAGGAATATATTGTTTATTATTAAATAAAAAAATCCTCAATTCAAATACTAGAGGATAATAATCATCATCATAATGATCAATGATAAATGCTCTATGTGGTTCTTGATTACTTGTTTCACTAACTAATCAACTATTAATCAATCTCAATAATGCTGGAGAAGTTATTCCTCTTTTGAAAGAAGCAAGTACAATCATTGCTTAGCATATCTAAATGATATTTACATCAGGCTTATTTATTTCATCTCAAGATCCCTTTACTGGATTCATTTGCAGGCTTAAACATTAGGATTGCTATTCTATTAACAAAATATAACTAGAATATTAGGATATCTGGTTACATACTACGTAATATACAAAAGTAATGCATAAAATATTATAGATCTATTCATCTAAATTAACTCCATTTAACTTTGAGGTTGAAACTTAAAAACCCATAAAACATACAATAATTGCAATATAGCAAAGTTTTACATAAGTTTAATAGTTAATTACATTTATACAACCTAAACCTAAGATAAATCACATTTAATCCTATCCAATACCACCAATAATAATATTAAATAAAAATAATATCTGTATGTAAGCATAGTAATATCTGAGAAAAATTTATTACATTAATAACAGCAATAATATTAACTAATTAAGAAAGAAACAATTATGAGAAAATGCAAATCCTCCAACAGTTATGACAATTTAAAATTTATCCCAATGAAATATTGATATTTGAAAAATACTCCAAAGTTCTTGGGAATTTAAAGCACTTTTAAAATAATACATCAAACATGATATAAAGTTAATTAATTTCATTTTGTAATATAATCCTTTCTGGAGCACAATATTAAGATTAATAACTTCCTTTCAGCATACTTGTTAATTCAAGATAAGCTATGTTTAACATGTTACTCCTCATTAATTCGATGTTTATTATATTTAATATTTGCATTGATAATCCATAATTTATGAATGGTATTTAAATATTTAACATTGATAATCCAGAATGCATTTCTTTAAGCACTGGGAAAAAATTCATAATTTATTATATGCAACAATTTAATACATTAAAAAAAATGTTATCATTTTATTCAAAGGATTAGCATTCAGTACTTCTTTCAGAACTAATCCATTTATTTATAGATCTTTAATTCATGTGGTTAACAGAAAATTAAAAGTAAGCTTTTCTTCAATATGGAGACATATTCAAGTTGAAAAATTTTAAGTTTTTCCTTCCATAATTAAGGACGAGACAAATTCACAACATTGAGACAAAAATGCCCAATTATTTTACAATATATTAAAATAAACTTCAGCAAATTATATGAAATTAGCAAATATAATTTTCTAATTATATCAAGTATTTACTATTTCTTCCAATTGAAAAAATCAGCAATTTATTGCTGAAGTATTGAGACAGCATTCTATAAGTCAATTTGTACATTTTCCCACTAACAGTTGACTGTAATAAATGTGATTTCTTCAAATAAAGAATTAATTAATCAATCAATAATGGTTTCTGGTTTATTTAATTGTTGTTCATAATTTCCTAGTATAATGAGAAGAAGTTATTTTTTAATCAGCAAAGCAAAATGCCTAGCCATTTAGCTTAGCCGATCATCATGTAAATGGCAACCAAAATGGCTATTTGAAAAATTTGATCTCTGATGGCAATAAAAAATTTATGAAGATTTCAACTTTTATACCAATTTGATAAATTGATGTCTGATTCAATATATTTCCCATTAAGCATTAGGATTTCTTGGTTTTCTGAGGAAAACATGGAAGAAGTTGGCATGATTATTACCAGGTAAATGTTGGACATTAAGATTATATGAATCACGGCAGTAAAACTTTAGAAACACCATTTAAAAATGAAGAAAAAAAAGAAATAATAATTTCAGTTTTTTTCAATTGCTTTATTTTTATTTCCGAGTTTTAAAATAATATTAAAAACATTTATTTAAAATAAATCAATCATAAAACTATAAAGTTCTCAGATATTTTTTTCAATTCAACTTAAATTGATTTTTTTAATAAATAACATTACTTAATAAATATTCTAGAAAATTAAATCAATCTTTGCTAAATCTAAATACGTAAGCTTACACCCACAACCAAATATAAAATGTAACAACTGTTTGTTCCATCCTAAATAAAAATGTAATTGCTTTACTTTAAAATATTTTAATGTAATAATATTAAATTTATATTTCTATTCTTTATTTCTGTATAAAATTAGTTGTTTCATGTGTGAGAGTACTTCCATCTGTTTATACAACTTGATATCTTTATTCCTGAATAAGAATAATGACAAAATATATGTATACCTATTTTATACAAACTTCAGTCAGAAAATCAGCTTGGAAATGCTTTATAAAATTATATTGTCTTCTAAGCCTTAATATGAGAGACTATGGAACAATATAATGATTATATTCTATGCTATACAACCAAAGACAGTGATTATAAGCCACATGGTCTTCTAAAAGATCTCTAGCAGGCCACATGTAAAAAAAAAAAAAGTTTTTACTTTCTATTACAAGAGTTAATTATTTAGTAAAGCAAAGTATTGTGATCATGCTGGAAACTGACTTTCTATTTTATTTTAACAAATTTTCATGAAGTAGAGTTTTTAAAATTCATTTTGGGCTATTTTAAGATGATGTCCAGTGTGTCTAAATTAAGAATTGCATAATGCTAAATGAATCTCAAATATAGTAAATGAATGTAAACCAATGCAAGAAAGTTTCAACCTTTAATATATTCTTATATAATTATGTTTGGAGTTTTTTCAATGCATAAATTGATTATTAATTATATGATGTTTGATAGTTTTTTTAAGATCTGAGCTTATTTAAATTAGTGATTGTGTTCAGAATAGTCATGCAGTCAATATACTTAAGAACTTGAAAGGTATTAGATAAGAAAATGTCCTTTTACCTATGTTACCTTGATTCAGACTGCATTTCTAAATACAGGTAGTGCTATTGAAACTTTCTAGTATTGATTTGTTTTCATTTACTATATGTGAGTTTCAATGAGCATTATGCAATCTTTAATTTATTCTTAAAGTTATGTTTGCAGTTTTTTCAAAGCGTGAACTGATTATTTATTAATTGCTTTTTAGAATTAGAACATACAATGTTTCTTTAATAGCTTTTAAGATCTCAGCTTATTTATATTAACACTTACGTTTAGAATAGTCTTGAAATCAATATATTTAAGAACTTGCAATCTATTAGGTAAGAGGATTTCCTTTTACTTAAGTTCCCATGATTCAGAGTGTTTTTAAATACAGGAAGCACTGTTGAAACTTTCTAGCACTGATTTGTATTTATATAGGATAGATGTGTGTATACGTTATATGTAACTGAATTTTGTTCCCATGATAACTTGAGATCAAAATAAAATTTTGCAATGAAATTTTGATGCTACAATCTTTGAGAGCTTACGTACATGTCTATCATTGATAACAATAAATGGAAATTTCAGGTTTGACATAATACTCAAAAAAACTGTGACTTTAAAAAATTCATTTGACAAAAAATGCTCAGATTTAAAACATTTTTATTTGAAACAATTTTCTGTAAAATTCATTGCTTTCAAAATATATTAAAGGATTGGCAGAACTTACACTTCATCACAACTTTATGAAAAATTTTGACAATAATTAAAGTAAAGATATAAACCAGTAAGTTTTGTTTGAAGCATTTTTTATAAAATGCATTGTTTTTGAAATATAAAAATTTTTTTACAAGTATTTCATGACGTGCATTTTATGAAAAAGATTATTCAAAAAACTATTTTTAGAATAAAATTTATTTATTTTTTTACTTTTTTCTATGCAAGTTATTGTTTTCAATATTATCTACACTAAAATATTATGCTACCAAACAAATATTG
The DNA here is from genome assembly GCA_028023455.1 of Epiperipatus broadwayi. Classification (NCBI taxonomy): domain Eukaryota; kingdom Metazoa; phylum Onychophora; class Udeonychophora; order Euonychophora; family Peripatidae; genus Epiperipatus; species Epiperipatus broadwayi. The sequence continues at coordinate 6,231,244 of JAQFVV010012416.1, read as the reverse complement.
TTTATATATATATATATATAATGGCTAAATATCCAACATAAAAAATTATTTGTCCACAATGTTGTTATAGATATATACTTAATATAATAATCAATCTAAATAAAATTGAAACAAATAACTAATTATATTTACAATTATTTAATTATCAACCTGGCTTTCATCTCTTATTGAGATCTGGTTGTTTGTTTCAATTTCATTTAGATTGATTATTATATCAAATATTGATTGTTTATATAATTTAACATTTTTGTTAAAATTGAAAAAAAATAATTTATAATTGTATATGGGCTGCAAGCCGCCCAAACCATTGTCATGGGCTGCATGTGGCTTGTAGTCCATAGTTAGCCCACTCTTCTACTAGAATATTCCTAATTATCTATTTATATAAAGTTCCCAGGATTCTCATCTACTAAATTACTAAAAAGTTAAAGCATATGAATACTACAGATGTGACAATTTAATTTCTAGAATGCACCTTCATAAAATAAACACCCTTGTGTATCTATACACTGATTAAAATGGCGTCTCATTTCTGGATGCACCCCTGGAATTCATTTTCAGGAATATTAATGAGCGACTGTCTCACATTCTTTTGAATTTCAGTTAAAGTAAAAAAATCTTCATTCTTTTAGTGCAGTTATTAAATTTGAAAATAATCAAAAATCACAGGGAGCTAAGTCAATGGAATAGGCAGGATGGTCTAGTTATGTAATTGATTTTTTTTTTTTTGGCCAAAACGTCTCTCACAATGAGCGCCTTATGACCCATTTTTACACCAAAGTATATACACAGATATTTATTGTCTTCTCAATAACTAATAACTATCTCTATCACCTTAAAATTTACACGTGTTGCAATTAGTTCATAGGAAACACCACACAGCCATTTCAGGAATTAAATTGTCAACATTTCTTATTTCAATTTCTGAAATTTCAATCCTCATCAGAAATAAATCATAAAGACTTTCTCTTAAATTTTTAGAAATCTGTTTTTAATTAATCATGAACTAAAGAATAGATTTGGATTTGGAACAAAAAATATGAGGGTGGAGTAGAGAGATTAATATGACTTTTATAACCAAGCATCATTTTAACTTTTCAACAGCTAACCAAAGATTAGTTTGATATTATTTTCTATTTTGCTGTACAGATGATACTCTATTACATATACATCACAGATGCACATACAGTAAAATATATATACACCCACTGGTTACAATTGTATAAAACATATCTGAAAAGTATGTACCTACATAATGGAGAACTGCAAATAAATTTATTTACTTGACAGTTGAGAATAAGAGTTTCAAGCACTTTCACAAATATTTTAAAAATAATATTGTAAAGAATAATTTAAAGATGTACAATTATTTATCTAACTACATAAAAGGACAAAAATTAAAACATATGCTTATAAATAACCAATCTGTTAAAAAGTAAAAATAAAAATACTAGTAAAATTTTCTTAAATGAAATAAACTGTAATACCAATAAGCCAATAAGCTAATGCCCATGCGCTTTCTAGTTGTCACTATATAAATGAATACTCCAACTTTTTCAAACACAAGATAAAGTCTTTGGGAAAAGATAGAATGAATCCAATGAATCCATCTATCTTTTCGACCCAAATGTATATATGGGCAAATCTTAAGTGTTTGAAAATGAGAGCGTGAAGTTGTTAATTGATCACTTTAAATTATTTTTTTACATATGTGAATGAATGACACCTGTGAAAATTAAAATTTTAATAAATAAATTTTACACTTACTGTTTTAGCAAAACCATCATGACTAATTGTATCCACGTTCCAAGGCGTTAACTATAAACAAATAAAACATATGATGATGGACAATGTACAAAGCAAAAATTAAATTAGTTACAATAAATAAATAAATAAGGCTTAAAATATCTATGATTCAATTCACATTTCTAAAAAAATTTCTGGCTACTTGAAACAACTGCAACATTAATGGATCTAAATCAAAATTGCACATTTGTTATCTGCATATTAGGAGCCTTTATAAAAGGATTCATTATAGTAACTATCAGTTTATAATCGATAACTTTTATAAGATTTAATTTATCTTATGCTGTATTAAAAACCATCAAAAACTATTAGATAATCAGTCAGTCAAAAAATTTAATAAAGAAATTGCATTGTATTAAATGCACATAAAGTATTTCAATATTATTTCTCTTTATAATTCAATACTGAGCATAGTTCACTACAAAAAAAAGATTAACAATATAACAAATTAGCACTCTTTTCTACCAGACAGGCATATTCACATATCACTAGATAAAGTCATGACCTGCCTGGTCAAAAGCAGTGTTAAGCTGTAATTAATTTGTAATATTATTAATCTTTTCTTTGTAGCAAACTACACTTGGTATTAAATTAGAAATTTAAAAAATTAAGTTTATATAGTTATTTCTCCTTTATGTAATTATTAATTTTAAGAATGCATTCCATTTACTATATTCAACATTGATTTTTTTATCTACATTTTTTTAAAATAAATAAAAAATTCTAATTTTTTTTATTGTTTAGTAAAGGACAAAAATCCTTTAATCCTTAACTTCATTTTCTTACAATAATTTTTTTTTTCATATGTCAAATGCGTTGACCGGGCAGCGAACCCTGGGAAGGCAGCTATGCTAACCACTAGGCCATCAACTTTTAATACCATTAAGGATTGAAGCTTTTCTACCCTAGGCAGTCTTGCCGTAAGATTACTCATTATCTTTGTTATAATATTTATTTAAAAAGTGAAATATATTCAATAAAAATGAACTTAAAAACATTTAGAGATTTAAGTTTGTTTTGATTCTTTTCTTTTGGCTATTAGGAAAACTTGAAAAATAAAAAGAATTCTTGGAGCTCGAACTAACAAACACATAAAAGAAATGTAGACACACAAATCAAAAAAAGAGAAAAGAATCAACATCTTTACTGTTTTATATTATACTGTCCTGCATGATTTAGTGCAGTGAGAGAGAGTCAGACTCTGGAGTATAAAGTTTTTGAATTGATTTGACCTTTTTAGGAACTCCTAAACAACAAAGATAGTAATAGTTTCCAAAAGGAATAACTTTTATTAAAAGAGGGGAATCCATTGGCATACTTAACAAACTCAGCACTACAAAAAAATTACAACAGTTTATCAGATCTAAAATCATAATACATTACATACACATTACTTCCATATTCAGTGTACATTTATTTATATTAAAGCAGAAATCAATTAGTACAATGTTGCAGCAAATGTATCCCATAATGTGAATTTCTTTATCACTTATTTTGTTGCATCCAGTTTGCTTTTAAATGTTTGGGTGTCTTCTAGTATTATTGTTTCTACTCTAATGTGATGTGATGTACTATGGCTTCTCCTTAAATGAAATCAAGAATATCTCAGCAATTATGACCAGATAAACCTGTTAGCCACTTTATTTTCCATTCCCCACTCTAAATTTTCCCCATATTCTGCTCCATCCCATTTCCACAACATAATCTTTGTCAATTCTATAACTTTTATATCTAAATCCCCCTTATCTTTTCCCAAACCCAACATAAAAACCAATAATTCACTTTCTGTATAATCACTTTTTTCATATTTATTCTTCCATAACTTCATTATATGTACCCTTTCTGTTTTCAAGCATTTACATTCAATTAACAAATGCCTAATATTTTCTATTCCTTCCTCACATAATTTTCAAAATAAATCAGCCATATTTTTCCATTTGATGTGATGTGATGTACTGTAGCTTCTTCTTAAACGAAGTCAAGAATCTCTCAGCAATTATACCAAAAAAAACTTGTTAGCTACTTAATTTTACATTCGCCAGTCTAAGTTTTCCTATATTCTGCTCCATCCCATTTCCACAACATAATCTTTGTCAACTCTACAGCCTTTATATCTAAATCCCCCTTATCTTTTTCCAAACCCAGCATAAAAACCAATAATCTACTTTCTGTATAATCACAAACTCTCCATACAGTAGTGCCACACAGTGCTAGCCTTACTAATCGATGGATGCAAGAAAGTTTGTATATAAAATCCCTATTTAGTGTCTGTTCATTAATTACTAAAACTTGTACTGGTTGGCATTATTGTATGGAGAGTTTGTAACAGCTTGTGTAAGCAAAGGAAATAGTGACCATGTGATGTTTTAGTATTATTGTTATAAATAGAAGGTTATCTTGTGCACAACAAAGCATGAAGTATAAACAAACCTTTGGAAATGATTGAATGGATATGTTTTTCCAATGTATGATCAGATACTCTAGTCTTCTACATTCAAATAAAATGTTTTAATTCTCTTCTTTCCTATAATACAATTTACATTTAATATCTATATTGTCCAGATATCTCATATCTAAGGAAGTATAGGGTAGGCAACGAGCATATATTTATTTTGAGCAGAAATTAGAATATTTTGGTTCAAGGGTCGAATATTTAAATCTAAGGTAACAATTGCTTGGAGAGTCTATGTCTTCATTTACTTTTAAATATAGGAGTGAATGCGTTTGTCTTGGAGAAAAATTGTTTTGATGTTAGTCATTAGGTTAAATGGTGCAAGTATTCTGATACAGAAGTTTATCTGTTAAGTGCTGTTTTAAAATGTGGATATAATTTTGTTATGGCTGATATGAAATTCATCATTTCTGTATCCTATATACAAATTAAATGTAATCCTAAACAGTTTTGAATAGTGAGATTGTAATTTTTTGAGTGAAATGATGGTTTTCTTCACCACAAGGGCTTTCTGCATAGCAAATAGACACATTGACATGAATAATTTTGTGAAGATTACAATTGGCCAAGTAGTATGTAGTAATATTTGTGATCACAAATATATTTATAAGAGTTATTTTAGAATATTGAGAAAGATATGCTTGAGAAGAAAGATATGACTTCTGTTGCACACATCAGTTTGTTTAATTTGTATCTGTCATTGCATAGCCATGTTACTCAAGTGAAATGAATATCCTAATTATATTGTTGGTTTCCTCTGAAATGTTTTTGTATAAATATATATATATATACCAAACACATAATTTATTTAGGTTAAATTCAAGTTTATGTGAGTATATGTATTCTTTCATTATTCTGATTAATGTTTGAATTCGTTTTTATTATTATTATTATTATTATTAAAAAAAACTGTGATGTCATCCATGTATACTATACGGGCTATAATACAACCCAAAGTCAGCATCTATAAGATGGTTTCTGTTATCAAGAAGTGTATTTATGCATGTAGAAAAATATTAGGAGGGTTATATCAATTGACGAGATAAATGAAGACATTTTTCATTCAAGGTGATATGATTGTACAAAATATTAATACAGTTTTCTCAACAAGCTTGGGGTCCTTAACTTTGTTTCCATCTTAGATGCTTTATTAGGTTATGAATAAGTTCACGCATCTGCAATCACGAAAAGTTCTTTTTTGGCTGCATTCTCTGCATAATCTTTTTTTTTTTTTGTTTTAGTGCTAATATCAGCTTCTTCGGTCATCACTCTTTAAAGGTAACTGATGCTCTTAAACTTTGCTGGCTTAAACTTTTCTGCATTTATAACTAAACTTGCATAATGGCTTTTCAGACGATAAAAAAAAAAATTAAACCACAATATAATCTGAATAACAGGCGAATGTCCGCAATCCGTTTAAAAATGGGTACAAATATGGCTCGGCATGTCAATGAGAATAAGAATAGTTGAATACATAGAATAAAAAAATCTAATTTGGAGTATCCCTTTCAGGATAATCGCTATGAAGCCAGAATAATCTTAATGACTGAAAGTCAACACCTCATGCCCAAAAACGACAGAATGGATCGCCCTCAAAAACTCCCAATTCTTGAATCCAAATCCCCCCATATCACCTGACCAGCACTATATATCCCTCTCCTTACAAGGTGAATTAATTCGACCCCTCTACAAGCTATTGCCCATACTCGTTTTTATTTTATAAGTTTGCACAGATGGATTAATTAATATTTTATTAGAGTGTCGAGTATGGATAGACTACATAGATTGCATTTGGAAAAAGAAAATATTCTATATCTCTTATTTAACCCTAGGCCAAAAGTTCGCAGTCAAACTAATACCAATCTATCTGATATATCGATGTATTCAATGTAGCATAAATACGACAACACAATACCGTACTATCAGAAATATACATCTGAACAGCATGGTTATATAGAAGAAATTGCCCCTCATCCAGTACAGGAATGCTACATCTGTCTGGAGAGAAGAACGATACAAAAAAAAAAAAAAAACTCCATAGGAAGGGAGTGCGGTCCTTTTTGCCGACTTATGATCCCATTCCATAGGCTAAAGGGGTGATCCAAAGAGCAGGGAATACTGTCGGACTCTGACGGTCAATAAGAAATAGGCTTATTTTGCCCAAGTGCGGCATTTAATGTGATCCTGCACATAGCAGATCTTCATGCTACATTTACTAATTACACTGATACATCTAACCCATTAACCCAATCTAACTGTGAAACAAATAACCTAAGATCAACTCTCCCTTTAATTAAACTAACATAACTTTACGATCTATGCAGCCATCCACACCCAACTTAAATTTAACATTTATTAAAAGTTTAGCTTAACAAAAAAAAAAATCATAATAAACACTTAAAAAAACAAAAAAAAATTAATGGAAATGATTTTAAATTTACATATCATAAAAATAATTATTAATAGATGATTTAGTTTCGTCAGATAGGAATTTATATTTCTATTTAAATACTGGAAAAGTTTTATAGTTAACATTCGTTATAAAGTTATTACGGTACTTGTGACTTTTGACCCATGTGGCCACCAGAGGTGCTGGTCGGGGTCAACCACAGAAATACTTAGAGTAGGAGCCCCAAATGTGGCATTGCAAATTCCATCCGAAAGGTGGCACTGTTCATAATGCGTGAGCACAGGAACATTTCACCAGCTGGCCGGCAGCAAAGCTGCCCGCTTGGTGGCGCTGGTCGCAGTGCGTAAGTCCATTTTGCTTACATCGGCTCCTACCAGCAGATACCAAGAACCTAGGTAGCGCTGATTGCTGTAAACACATCTAGCTTATGTGTCGTCTGCTAACAGCGACTACCAAGATTCTAGCCCACTACATGACGCTGTTTTTCCGTGGTTACACACGGAAAAACTACGCACTGATAGAGTTTATGTACATACTACTTAAAATTTGAATGGTGTATAATGTACAGGTGTGATTAATTAAGAAGCTACAACTATTTAAATATTATTTCAAACTTAATAGTATCACATGCTATTTCACGGTTTTATAAATGGGTGTATTTTTAAATTTTTTTTTTTTTTAAGAATCGATCTTTTTTTTTTTAATTATTTACTCTATGTCAAAATGTTATATATAAGTCGAGCGGTGAAATTTGTTATCATGGCCGCTTAAATGGCATCATAGATTTACATACGCTATAATTAGACAGGTTTGATAAAATTATCGCGTAGAAATTCTCATAATTATTCATAAAATATTTTACTAATCTATAAGTCAATTCTCTTTTTTTTTTTAATTATTTACTCTAAAAGTGGTTTTTTTTTTAAATTAAAAAAAAATGTAATTTTTACGACAATGGTTTTTTTTTCTTTTTAAAAAAAAGAGCTAATTTTTTCCCCCTTCTTTCAAAACTAGAGACATTCCAAAGATAAAATCTAATATATTTCATTAATAGGGGCTTTACTAATGAATAGCTATGGTCAATTAGTGAATTGGATTGATTTAATGAGACAGAAACTGATATATGATGAATTATATTTATTGACAATTTCATATATACTTGATATAACCCATTACTTAGCGTTGGATAATGCACGCAGGCATTTTATTTACTAAACAACATTACTCTAGGCCATTTAGCAAAATAAATTTGTGGCTATTATTTAATTGTGCTAATTTTATGCTACATAATAAATCACTACATTCCACTTATTAGTTATGCCCTTTTATCATTAGTTCGAGTGGTTATTATACATGTAATCAAACCAAGTCTGGAGTGAAGTTTAATAATACATCCGATTATGATAAGTTTTGTCAGTTTGATTAAAAGAACCAACACTTCTGTAGCATGAGAAATACATATAAACTGCTGACGGGAATATATATATATATATGCAAACTTTACTTTATCCCGCTCAATCTCTTAGTTATGTATAATTAATAAACTTTTAAAGGGGGAAAGTATATTTAAGGGACTTACGAATACTTTAATAAGAAAAATATACTTATGATTACACTCCAGGCTAGTTTAATCTTTAGTAACATAATAATTAAAGGTATTTACATTAATTATTTACTAAATGACAAAATAATGAGCACAAAGGGTCGCCATTATTTATAAATTAGGGGTTCGAAACGGAGCACTAAATGACGCTATAATTAATACAATATGAAGATTTTAAATAATATCTTCGAAAAGTATATATTTCGTAACTAAATGCGCGCCGTTTCGAGACAGGCATAATTAATAATAACTAAAATAAGCAAGAGAGAAATAAATATAACTGCAGTGATTAAGTTATATAGCAAAACAAGAAGTTAATAAAGGAAATTAACAAAAGTATGTCATTTATAGAATTGAAATATTATTGATAAGACAATTTAGAAAGAGTTTACAATATAGTTAGCTAACCTGATTTTGAAGCAATAATGATTATTTTGAATTTTACACAGAGCTCTGCGATTTTAATAATTTTAAAACAGATACTCGAGCTGGAACAAAGGTGAGTTCTTTGGCGGCTTATGGCATCTTCTCTTTAGTTGGGAGACGATTTAAGATGGTATTCCTATAGCTGGAGTTGGGGTAGTTGAATTTGAATGAAGGTGAGTTCTTTTAACGGCTTATGGCATCTTCTATTTATTATAAGCTTGTTAAGGCAATGTTGGTTGTTGCTCCGGCCTTGGATGGATCAAAAATTATTAAAATATATAAATTATATAATTTTGATTCAGATTTCATTAATTAAATTTCTTTTTAGATGTTAATAAAATGTTATGGCTTAGCAGATAGTAACGGTATTATAATTTAATGATAAAATCTTTTGTTGAAACAAATTCAATCAGTAAACTAGATTTTATTTTTACCCCAGGTGCGGTCACTAATTGATTTCTTGTTTACACAAAATTCCCATTTTTAATTATAAACCGATGACTTTTATTTTAACTAGATATAAATAACGTTTAACATATTTTCTTTATATTGTTTATTTTAAATAAAGCAAATTTGACAGATCTTATAAAAAAATACATTAGTTTCAGTTATATCTATTAAACATTAAATCAGAAAACCGTATATATATTATAAAGAAAACATTTTACATTATTTTTATTTAATCTTAAATATTATATGTACAAATCATTATGCCATAATTTCATGGTTTAAATTATCCATCCACATACGAATATAATACAAATATAAAATTTAAATTATCCATACACATACGAATATAATACAAATATAAAATTTAAATTATCCATACACATACGAATATAATACAAATATAAAATTTAAATTATCCATCCACATACGAATATAATACAAATATAAAATTTAGAAAGTCAATTCTAAATTTTATATTTGTATTATATTCGTATGTGGATGGATAATTTAAACCATGAAATTATGGCATAATGATTTGTACATATAATATTTAAGATTAAATAAAAATAATGTAAAATGTTTTCTTTATAATATATTTACGGTTTTCTGATTTAATGTTTAATAGATATAACTGAAACTAAAGTATTTTTTTTATAAGATCTGTCAAATTTGCTTTTTTTAAAATAAACAATATAAAGAAAATATGTTAAAAGTTATTTATATCTAGTTAAAATAAAAGTCATCGGTTTATAATTAAAAATGGGAATTTTGTGTAAACAAGAAATCAATTAGTGACCGCACCTGGGGTAAAAATAAAATCTAGTTTACTGATTGAATTTGTTTCAACAAAAGATTTTATCATTAAATCATAATACCGTTACTATCTGCTAAGCCATAACATTTTATAACACCTAAAAAGAAATTTAATTAATGAAATCGGAATCAAAATTATATAATTTATATATTTTAATAATTTTTGATCCATCCAAGGCCGGAGCAACAACCAACGTTGCCTTAACAAGCTTATAATAAATAGAAGATGCCATAAGCCATTAAAAGAACTCACCTTCGTTCAAATTCAACTACCCCAACTCCAGCTATAGGAATACCATCTTAAATCATCTCCCAACTAAAGAGAAGATGCCATAAGCCGCCAAAGAACTCACCTTTGTTCCAGCTCGAGTATCTGTTTTAAAATTATTAAAATCGCAGAGCTCTGTGTAAAATTCAAAATAATCATTATTGCTTCAAAATCAGGTTAGCTAACTATATTGTAAACTCTTTCTAAATTGTCTTATCAATAATATTTCAATTCTATAAATGACATACTTTTGTTAATTTCCTTTATTAACTTCTTGTTTTGCTATATAACTTAATCACTGCAGTTATATTTATTTCTCTCTTGCTTATTTTAGTTATTATTAATTATGCCTGTCTCGAAACGGCGCACATTTAGTTACGAAATATATACTTTTTGAAGATATTATTTAAAATCTTCGTATTGTATTAATTATAGCGTCATTTAGCGCTCCGTTTCGAACCCCTAATTTATAAATAATGGCGACCCTTTGTGCTCATTATTATTTTGTCATTTAGTAAATAATTAATGTAAATATAAAATGTGGCTTATAAATCCAAACTTTCAACCTTTAATTATTATGTTACTAAAGATTAAACTAGCCTGGAGTGTAATCATAAGTATATTTTTCTTATTAAAGTATTCGTAAGTCCCTTAAATATACTTTCCCCCTTTAAAAGTTTATTAATTATACATAACTAAGAGATTGAGCGGGATAAAGTAAAGTTTGTGTGTATATATATATTCCCGTCAGTAGTTTATATGTATTTCTCATGCTACAGAAGTGTTGGCTCTTTTAATCAAGCTGACAAAACTTATCATAATCGGATGTATTATTAAACTTCACTCCAGACTTGGTTTGATTACATGTATAATAGCCACTCGAACTGATGATGAAAGGGCATAACTAATAAGTGGAATGTAGTGATTTATTATGTAGCATAAAATTAGCGCAATTAAATAATAGCCACAAATTTATTTTGCTAAATGGCCTAGAGTAATGTTGTTTAGTAAATAAAATGCCTGCATGCATTATCCAACGCTAAGTAATGGGTTATATCAAGTATATATGAAATTGTCAATAAATATAATTCATCATATATCAGTTTCTGTCTCATTAAATCAATCCAATTCACTAATTGACCATAGCTATTCATTAGTAAAGCCCCTATTAATGAAATATATTAGATTTTATCTTTGGAATGTCTCTAGTTTTGAAAGAAGGGGGAAAAAATTAGCTCTTTTTTTTAAAAAAAAAAAAAACATTGTCGTAAAAATTACATTTTTTTTAATTTTAAAAAAAAAAAAACACTTTTAGAGTAAATAATTAAAAAAAAAAAGATCGATTTTTTAATTGAGAATTGACTTATAGATTAGTAAAATATTTTATGAATAATTATGAGGATTTCTACGCGATAATTTTATCAAACCTGTCTAATTATAGCGTATGTAAATCTATGATGCCATTTAAGCGGCCATGATAACAAATTTCACCGCTCGACTTATATATAACACTTTGACATAGAGTAAATAATTAAAAAAAAAAAAAGATCGATTCTTAAAAAAAAAAAAATGTAAAAATACACCCATTTATAAAACCATGAAATAGCATGTGATACTATTATGTTTGAAATAATATTTAAATAGTTGTAGCTTCTTAATTAATCACACCTGTACATTATACGCCATTCATATTTTAAGTAGTATGTACATAAACTCTATCAGTGCGTAGTTTTTCCGTGTGTAACCGCGGAGAAACAGCGTCACGTAGTGGGCTAGAATCTTGGTAGTCGCTGTTAGCAGACGACACATAAGCTAGATGTGTTTACAGCAATCAGCGCTACCTAGGTTCTTGGTATCTGCTGGTAGCAGCCGATGTAAGCAAAATGGGCTTGCGCACTGCGACCAGCACCACCAAGCGGGCAGCTTTGCTGCTGGCCAGCTGGTGAAATGTTCCTGTGCTCACGCATTGTGAACAGCGCCACCTTTCGGCTGGAATTTGCAATGCTGTATTTGGGGCCCCTACTCTAAGTATTTCTGTGGTTGACCCCGACCAGCACCTCTGGTGGCCACATGGGTCAAAAGTCACAAGTACCGTTATTACAGTTTTAAAAGAGAAAGTCCATACTTTTTAGTTGCTTTAATTTGGATCCCTTTGTTTAATTCCCATGACATCTTGGGGAGACTGGTATGCTGTCTGCCGTTCTATTGGTATTCATCCGGACGTCCTTTACTATCTTTGCAGGCTTTTATTGCAGAACTCTGATGTCCTGGGGTCCGGAATATAGGAAAACAATATTTCATTGCTTCTTTTAGAATAACTGAATGGATTGAAAGTGCGTCTTTTCAATCCCTTCTCCTTCAACTCTCCTGGACTTAACATATATAGCACACACAATAATTTACTTCCAATCTTTTCCTTTTTATATTAAAATTGCGGATTGACTGAACATGACATCATGATAATGATTCTTTCGGTGTGGTCCGTTTCCTCAGAAATTTTTTATTGGCTATTCCGTTCTTATTGTTTTTCTCCTATCTGACCTTTAATTACAAATTTTGAGATGCCCAAAGGCTAGTTTACTTTGACTAATTAAAATTAATCATTTCCATTTTTAGCCTTTTTACACAGTAGAATTAATTAAATTTTGTATATTTTTAAAGATATATTTAAATCTTTAAGTTTTTTTCTTAAAATTTAGTTTTAAAATACTTTTTCTTTTTTTAATAAAATTTTCTTTTAATATTTTTCCATCTGTGCAATTTTATATATATACGAGTTTAGATGACTCAATTTTTAATTTTTAAAAACAAATTTTTATTTGCGAACTTTTTATTTTTAATTTCTAATTTTATTTAATTAAAATAATGTAACAGCATGTGTGCCTGTTACAATATGTAATCATGTATGGAGCTCAGAGAAAGAAAAATGGCTGCCAAATATTATAAAATTTGTGAATTTTGATGTATTTTTTGTTCGTTTATTTAAATTTTAGTTTGTTTACATTTTTGTTTGGATAGCATATAACTGAAGTCATATTATTAGATGGACTATTAACAAATCTAATGATTCATTTTATTAATACAAACCAAAGTCCGACATATTTTTTTATACATGGACTCCAATTTGAGAAACTATAATACCATGAAAGTAAGATTACAGCAACCATAGTATTATCCTTCACTGCTTCATTTATAAAAATAAAATAAAAAATAGATAAATAACATGAAAATTTTATTATACTTTTATTTAAATATTTTCATCACACCTTTACAAAATATATGTGCAAATATATACAATTTTAATAATATTATAATTATATATGCTGTATCAGCACCTCTGCATGAGTAAAAGGCACTTTTGTGCAAAGTACATCCCAGCACTTTCAAACAAAAACTTGAAAATATAGTTTTAGTCATTTAACATGTTTGGTAAATATTTTAAGTGTTTTATTCATTTATTTCTATAAAATACATGTGGAGATTAAAACACATGATAAAACAAAACAAATTAATGTTTAAAACAATAATTTTTGAAATAAATAAAATCTTAAAATAAAAATATTTACTTAGTAATGTATGTGAAAATTTATTTGAATTTGAAATTTTTAATTTTTTTTTTCGAAAGTTTTCACATTATTTTTTGGACAATCTTGAAAAATTAATTAGTAGAGTTAAAAAATATCTGCAAATAAGATAATTTTATTAAATATCTAATTTTTTAATCATATTTAATCACCGTATACACACAAATGAAAACATTGCACCATTCCACATCTCTTCTAGAACTGGCTCTAATATTATATAAGTAATTTTACTTCTAGTTTACCTACATGGTTATTTGTAAAATAATATAGGTGCTATAATAGCGCTTATATTATTTTACAAGTATATTTTCGCATGCAGTTTTTGAGTTAGCCAGAGTATGATTCTCTGGAATGCTTCACCTCGGAACTCCTTCCCCCATAGCGAGAAGAAAAGAGAATTCAGCTTACCTTGCTTATCATTTCGAAGTACAACAGTTGTAAAAGCTGGTGTAACTCTTAGATTTCTTAACTAGTATTTAGATCAACTTTAATCGGTATATCAATAATTCTTTAGACATATTGGAAAACCCATTCAAAACCTCTCGCGTGTGTGTTATTCTACTATTGATAACCATAATCTATTATATATATATATAGTCCTATATTTTAAATTTTCAAACCTTATTTATTGATGTATTTTTTCATTTCATTACAACCATCAAACTAGGTCAACTTTAAATAACATGGCCAATACAATTCTTTCATTCCATTAAAATAGTTGTTTGTTTTAAAAATCCATCAATTATTTTTAATTCAGAACCTCTCACATGTAACTTGTTTGCATTTTTTTATTAACAAAAATAGCTTGTTTTGTTTCCATTCAATAATAAAATATTTAAAGTACTTTATTATTATTTGTTTTTTAAAGTTTATTAATAACTAAGTTTATATTATATATATTAATACTTTATTAAATGGTTGAACAATTAGGGATTCAACTGCAATTTATTTAAGGGAAGAAATTTTAAATTTTCATACCAAGATTGTTCATTGATAAATTTTTAGAAGCCATTTAAATGCCTTGCAACTTTATTTTGTTTATTCATAGGTTATGTAGGATAATTATAAAAAAATCAAACACTTGGCTTGTTCCATTAAATGCATTTTTTAGACATTTTGTCAATAGTACAACCATGCAAGGGTTTTATTACAATCAAAAAAATTGCATTAAATAATATTGTCATCATGAAATTTGTTAAGAATTAAATATCTTGATGTGCAATATTTTTTTAAAAATTGTTTTTTACTCATTCTGTTTTCCTTAGATTTGGACCGTAGTGTGGGTTATGGATCAATTAAAAGTTTTACCTAGAAAACAAACCTGAGTCCACATTCCAGAAAGTGTAAAAAGATAATATGGCAAAATAAAAGAAAAATACAGTTATAAAAAATATTTTGCAAAAGACAGCAAAATCGATCCTAGAATCCCACATTCCAGAGTCTATCATTCTACCACTATTCTAAACTGAATAAGATATATGAGTTTTCTAAAATATCATTGATAAACATAATTTCATCACATGCAGAATTACTGTAATTGAGACAATATTTTTAAAATAAGTTTGATTTTTAAATAAATTATTAATAGCAATATGTTACTTTTTATATAAATAAGGATATTTAAATAAAAGTGACTGAGAAATCTAAATATTTTCATTTACTTGTAAATTTTATTAATTATAGTGACAAAAGGGCATCCACCTGTTCGGTTTAGTGTAATAGTAGAATATGTCAAGGTTTGAGCAACTGTCACAAAAAATCTAAGAAATTCCTCTTATATTTAAATAAAAAATATTTACAATAAGAATGTTTTTCTAATAATAAAATGATTTGGAAATCTAAACATTTATATCTAAGTTTTATTAATAATTATCATGACAAAATAGCATCGGCCTGTTTGGTTTAGTGCAATGATAAGAATATATATGTATTATATTTAGAATTAGAGACTTGAAATTAGAGGCTCGGGTAATTGTCCCAAACAGGCAGATGCTATTTTGTCGTGATAATTATTAATAAAACTTAGATACAAATATGTTTAGATTTCCAAATCACTTTATTATTAAAAAAAAATAATTACATTCAGAACTGATTTCTAACAATGAAGTGATTCAAAAATATAAACATTTTCATTTAATATATAAATTTTATTAATTATCTTGGCATTTTGGTTTCCCCGTGATGAAGCATTTTTGTGCCCTTCACAACCTGCACACTTGCATGAAGTGACATTGCATTGTATACAGTATTCAAAAATATACTACAGTATTTTTTTTTTCCATTTCTATTTAAAAGTTTCAAGTTTTTTTTTATCTGCTTTGATGATATTCAAAGGAATTAAATAAAATATTAGAAAAGTTTAGCTGTAGTATTCTTGATTGTTTTTCAGTCAACTTCTATTAATTTTATTTGTAAAAAAACTATCTAAAATCATTTAATTTCTAGTGATAACACATTCTTTAATTAATTATTTTTAACAATCTATAAATAAAAAAGATTTTTGGAATTTTCTTTGTCTATTAACATAAATATGGTGGGCAACCTATTTCTATTTATTAACAAAAGTAAATTTTTACATGGTTCCTAAAACTTTTTGACTAATGAGAAAAAAAAAATGAAGTACACCAATTAAGGAAATAATTTTAATTCATCATCATCATCATCGTCATCAACCATTATCAATCCACTGCAGGATGAAGGTCTCTCCAAGTTTAATCCATCTTCTCCGATCTTTAGCTTCTCTTTTCCACAACACCCCTGCACATTTTCTTATTTCATCCATCCATCTCACATGTGGTCTCTTTCTGGGTCTTTTACAATCTCTTGGAATCCAGTTTAAAATTTCAATTGTCCATCTATTATCATTTCTTCAGCAATATGTCCAGACCAACTCCATTTCAATCTTTTAATTTTTTCAATAAGGTCAGTAACACCTGTTTGTTGTCTTACCCATACATTGCGTTTTCGATCTCTTCTTGTTACTCCCAATATACATCTCTCCATACTCCTTTGAGTGGTCTGAAGTTTCTGTATTGCTCTTCTATTAAGTGTCCAAGTCTCAGATCCATAAGTAAGAACTGGTAAAACACATTTGTTAAAAACCATTCTTTTCAAACACATAGGCATATTTCCTTTTAGTACCAAGTTATTTCTACCAAAAGCACTCCAACCAAGTTTAATTCTATGATTAATTTCCTCCATTATGTTTCCATCTGCATTAATAATCTGACCTAGGTATTTGTAACTGTTAACTTCTTCTAATTCTTCATAATCAATCTTTATTTTCATATTTTGAGCAAATCGATTAAACATTACTTTAGTCTTTTTAACATTTATCTTTAGTCCTACTTTCATCTGCTAACTCCTGCAACATTTCCTGCAGCTCTGAAGCATTATTTGCAAAAACAACTACATCATCTGCAAAATCTAAATGACTTAAATACTCTTCCATTTACTTTCACTCCTTTAGTTTCCCATTTTAATCCACAAAATACTTCTTGCAGCACTGCTGTAAAGAGTTTTGGAGATATGGAGTCACCTTGCCTTACACCTTTCTCAATGTTGATTTTTCCAGTATCATTATGTAATCTAAAATTTTAATTATATATATATGTTATTAATTTTTCTTAGATGAAATTTCATTCAATTAATAGAAGTACTAGGAACAATTAAGATAAGAAAAGCTCAAGTTTCAATGTTTGTTATAAAATTATGCTAAACCACTCTCAATATCTTGAACTGATATCATACTCATATCAGTCTAAAATATTGAAAGCGGCTTAGCATAATATTATAACAAACATTGAAACTTAAGCTTTTCTTATCTAAGCATTCCCTAGCGCTTATATTAATTGTAATAATTTAAGAAAGATTTTAAATATATTTATTGTTGAGTAAATATCAAAACATATTGTTTTATTTCACATTTCTTGCGAACTCCAATCTCCAAAAATTCGTTTGCAATTCCTCGAGGGATTGTGAACCATATTGCACACCACTATCAAAGATCACAATCATTACATTAAAGTCAAGTTATATGTAACTAATGATCTAATATTGAATGAATTTTCAAAAAAATCTTTCATAAAGACCTCAAAATTTAAAATTAAATTTCAAATATAACTTCCAAGAATAAGTTTAAACAATGGACACAATTAATCACTATTTAAAAGCTATCTGAATTTCAATGGTAAATAAACTCTAATTAATTCTCTCTGGAAAAGTAATTATAATGCCATTAAAAACTGTTTTAAGTCCTAGAATATATAATTGTTTTTATTAAATTATGCATTAAAAGCATTAATACATCAAGATGCTGAACTCAGATTACAGAAGAGGCTGATCTTCATATTTTTCAGTACTATCTGGGACAAAGAGATTGCATTTTCTTGCCATATTACCTTCTTTTAATTACACACAATTCTGACTCCAATTTTTATTTTATAACTTTTTTTTTCTATTATTATTTCTTTTCTTTTTTTCTGAAGTTAGAATAACTATATTTATTTAAGAATAAATTGCTAATGATAATGAATTTGCTTTAAAAACTGTTTTGAGTGGGTTTTTTTTATAATAACTGCATTTACAAAAAAAATATATATATATAATTTTTCTGATTTCTTTTCTATCTTTAATAAGTATTCAATTAAACTTTTCAATCCAAAGTAGTCATTTTAACTTACTTTCTATATATATTATTTCAGAATATTTACTTATAATTACAGTTTTACGATCATTAATTGAAAGACTGTAATAATAATTTTATCATTTTAAAATATTAAAATCAACAAAAACAATCAATATTGGAGTTGATTCACTACATTCAATTATATTCATAACAAAGATATCAAGATATCTTGAAACATTATAATATATTCAATGAAAATGCCATACACACTCAAGCACAAATTGAAATACACTTAAGAACATCTACATGTTATGAGATTATATAGCTATGTGTTTATACATATGTAAGACGGAGTTAGTTACCTTTTCTTTTTTAGCAAGTTCTTTTTCTTTTTCCACATATAATTTTTCCTGTTTCTCTACTTCATTTAGTTCCAATTTTACTTTTTCTAAATCAATATCTGGATTCTAAAATTTAATATAAATTAATTAATTTTATTTACTAAAAACATGTGAAGTATATTATGATTGCAATTAAAGCATTAATATTTCTAACTGTAAGCTACAATACATACATAAACATTAAAACAGCTGCTTATAGAGTCTAGTAAATAATTATATAAAGCAAAAATAACTTTAAAATAGTCACATGCTAATGTCTTTGTGGGGAAAAGATTTATAAAACATTATATTTTCATCATATCATTAATTTCCTTTAAATTATTACTCTTTTTAAAATCTACAATTTATTCTTTTTTGTTCAAATAAATAAATAAAACTGCTAAGTTTTTGTAAAATTTAAATGAATATCTTTAATCCTTTCTCTCTTCTTTATTCAACTCAAATGAAAACAAAGGTGTACTATAAAACAAAGCACCCTATGATTCTCTAGAAATAATTTGTTGTATAAGATAAAAATCTGAGCATTTTAATTAAGATCATCAATAGTAGAATCAATTATTATCATATATAATCAATAAATTTACAGTTGGGCTAATAAACCTTTATAAAAATTGTCAACTATACCTCTTTAAGGTAAAAGAAATCCACTGAAATTATTTATAAAAAGATGAGGTATTCTTTTCAAGAAGTATAATAATTACTCTTTCTTATTGCATTGCCAAAAGTATACCATATAATACTAAATTGTCCAAGCACTTTACCACTGTTACACAATGCTTTATTTACTACCCTTTTCTTACAGTTTACAGTTTTGATTGCTCCAGCACTCTTCTTCAGAACTTTATATCTCCTAACCTCAACTGTTACCAACTGTTAACTGGTAACAGTTGAGGTTAGGAGATATAAAGTTCTGAAGAAGATTGCTGGGGCAATCGAAACTGTAAGAAAAGGGTAGTAAATAAAGCATTGTGTAATAATGGTAAAGTGCTTGGACAATTTAGTATTATATGGTAAGATGAGGTATTCAAGGACTGACATGATCTCACATGAGTCATTTTAATGGTGAAAACTAAATCTGAAATGAACAAAAATTAATATTCTATAAAATTCCCCAATAGTCTATATTAAGATATGGTGTATCTTTTTACTGTCTGTATATGAAAACATAATCTGGAAATCAAAAATCACTAATCAGTGAAATGAGCAAAAATTGCAACAGCTATTAATATACTCTACGCTGAAGAAATCAAAATGAAATCAATATCTGATGGATCTATGAAGTCGGAAAATATAAAGATCATTAAAAGAAAAAATATTGAAAACAATATCAAAAGTTCACAAATAAAATGGTTTGTCAAATATACTGGTATTATTGTAAGAATTAAAATTCTAACAATTAGAATAATAAGATTAAATTATATTCACTTATTTACAAGAATTTAAAGTTCTTTTGAAGGAATAGAAGTTAAATAAGGCTTTAAAGAATCGTTGATTATAGAAAAAAACAAAGAATTAGTACAGATACAATATTGGTCATGGTATCTACAAATGCTTATAAAAAGTCTTACAATATAGCAATTATTGTGTTCAGGCTCATTTTGCCATGTCCAGGTGCAAAATTATATTGTCGCCCTTCCAAAAAAAATCATAATAATAAATTGAAATTTTCATATAACACATAAAAATTTATTATAAAATAACAATACATATAACATATATCCATATAATAATGTATACAAACTAATGATAACATATACCCTCTATATTCTTCTGGGTTTTATAATAGAAAAATCATTAATTATATAATCTAAATCTAAATTATTATAGATTTCACTTTTTATACTTATTAAGGAAAATCATTTGTGCCTCCCCTATAGTATGCCGCCCAAGGGCATTGCACCCCCGTACCCCAGCACAGAATGGGCCTGCCTGTGTTTGCTTACTATACCAATGGTATAAAGTTCAAATTCTAGATCTCTTTTTAACTAAAAAATTCCAAAAAAAAAACAGGATTTTGTGTTTCAAAAAAAAAACCTCAGCTTATATCAATCTAATTTGATTGGTGAAAATCTGTCAGAAATGTCATTGTGTTGCACTATGTATAATAAAAGGCAGAACTGTAATATGAAGCTAATTTCATTACTGTGAGAAAAATGTCATTCAAAATAACAATATTTTTAAACTCAACCAAAATAAATCTCTAAAATATTACATTTTTTATATACATCATTCACAATGCACTATTCATTTTCTTCATCTTACAATTTAGCAGACTTCTTCAAAGCTGCTAAATAGCTTCAAATTATATATCACATTGTAATTTAAGGATATGTAAGAGTATATAAATTGAAAAACATGACATCTCTGAAGAAGACTATTAAATAGTTAAAATTATAAAATAAAAGAATTGAATAAAATTCATAAAAAAGTCTAATTTTTTTAAGATTTATTTAATATAAACAAAGCAAAAAAAATAGAAAAAGTATTGAATAATCAAAACATTAGAGAGAATACTGTTATATTACATTTCTGGCCTTACTAATGAAATGATTATCATGTATATCAATAATAAATTTATTGCTTACTGATTACGCAATGAGGGTTTTTAATCTTTTTCTTTTAACACTTAAGGCATTAACTGTTAATAGTAAAGGTTGTATAAATTGCCACCCTATTTAGATGCAATTTTTTTTTTTAGCCTTAAAAAACGACTTCATTTAATAATTTCTACATATAAAACTTATTATAAAATTAGATATCACATTCCACTTTGAAATTCGGATTTTTCCGGATTTAAGACGAGAATAAAAATGTTTGTCAAAACTATATATAAGCTTAATGCAATAAAGGGTATAATTATTAAACTTTTAATTACGAACTAGAGATCAAATAATAATAATCTTGCATATTAAAATCTGTAATAATTTTTGTTATTGGTTAGAAGGAAAGTAATGAAGCTGCAACTGAAAAATAATTAATTGTTTTTGCACAACTTAATTATGTTATTCACTAAAACACTCTGACCATAGAAATTTAGCAAGAATGGCTGATAAAATTTTAAAAAAAAATTAATTAGCAGTTTAAAAGATGTACAAATAAAACAACCATAAATGAGATAAATAGTTAAGATTATTTAAATAAAATAATTGCATTGTGTCTTTTATCTAATACCTACATCCAGGTAAATATGGTAATGAGATTACACATCTGTAAAATAAACATTTCTAATTATATTAAATAAGTGCATAATGTTTGGAAAAGCTGTTGGTGCAAAAAGACGATTAGCAACTAAGTTGATGGATTCCATTAATATAATAATAAATATGTAATTGAACAATGTGAAAAACCAAGGAAATGATAGGTCATTATTAAAAATTGCTATTTATATAATTGCCATAAATCGATTTGACGGCACCTAATAATAATAAGTGTTATGTCAAACAATTAATATTTTACAATTTAAATAGTGTATTCCATTCCAAAAGAATATATATAAATAGTATGTGCACATAGTAAAAAGCTAATTTTTTTCAACATTTACTTATATTAATTTTTTCATCACTATATATATATTTAAACAATGTTTCAATTAGGCAGACATTTTAAATATCTAATTATAAGTCAGAATTTTAATTATAAAAGCTTACACTGGTTGCTTCTTTTAACTTCTGTTTAATTTCGTGAATTTTTCGTTTACTCCTTTAAAAATAAAATAAAGAAAAAACATTATTTTATATAAGCATATTAATATATATAATAATATTAAGCAATGTCTGTATTCCTTTAACTTATATATATAGTTTTACATTCAAATAATATAACAAATACTGTAATATAAATTCAAACTTTTAATCCATATAGAAGTGTTTTCAACTATCTAAGTCAGGGGTCCCCAACCTTTTTGCACTTAAGAGCACATTCTATAATATCGGCCAGGTGACGGACACCATTTATTTTTTCAACCAGGTAGCAGGCATGATTTTTTTTTTCAATGTAAATTTATAGTTGGATATTGTTAATAATACACATAATGTACAAAAAAATATTTATTTAAAAAATAAAATTTTAATATATAATTAACGTTTATATTTTTACGCAGTAAAAGTATAGTATGCCCTTCAATTTGATTACAATATAATACAATAATTTATAAGAAATTTAAAAAATTAAATTTATTTGTATCAGATAAATAATTTTTTATCGTGTTTGGATAGCGGCGGGCACATGTAAAATGGTCTGCGGGCACAATGGTGCCCGCGGGCATAGGGTTGGGGACCCCTGATCTAAGTAGTCTTTGTCAACTAAAAGTTAAAACTTTTAAAATATAAACAAATAGAGTATGTTCAAAGATAATCATCTTCTATTTTTAGTTGTCCCATAATTCATTAATTCTGACATTTGCTGCCTATCGATTTATTAAGTATTTTTTATATCTGTACATCACCCCATTTACTTTTTATTTCAATACATATCTTTATATTTTTATAAATAAAATCCAAAATTAATTTTTTATTATGGTCATAAAACACTGATGCTGATATGTCATTATTTTCGATATTATTTTGTGTAGATTTTTGAACTCTTTTTAATAACAGTACATGTTCTCTAGTCCTTTTCTCTAAAGTACCTTGTGATTCATCACTATAAGCATTTCCACATTCGCATACCCATTTATATACTATAGGACTTTGGTTCATAAATTAATTTTTATTCTTAGAATTCTTTATTAATTTATTTAAATTAGAAAATGCATAAAATGCAATTTGACATATGTTTTTATATATTTTCTTTATAAATTTTGCTTGTTGATTGAAATAAAAGATATTGATATCCATATTTTCTTTTTATTTTCAGATTCAATTTTCATATTATTCCATTTTTTATTATAATTTTTAGTGTATTATAAATAATATTATAATTGTAATGAATATCTAATAATTCATTAATAAATGTATAATTTATTCTATTCTTTAAATATTTATCTTTTACTTTTTTTTTTAAATATGTGGGTGGTACTGATCTAGAGTTAAAATCTGCTGTGGAAAATTCTTTTAAGTGTAATTAATTGTGATATTAAAACATCAAATGAATTAGTAAAAAATATAAAAGATAAATATTTTAAAATTAGCATTAATTATAATTGAATGTTGCAAATATTTAAATTTAAAAGATTTATTTTTGATAATAATCTTGTTTTGATTGAAAGAAGACAAAGGATTAAGAATGTATATAATGTTAAAATCTACATATTATGATAAAGTTATTTATTGTTCAAATGGGAAAAATTGGATTTAAAAAAGTTGATAAAATAAATATTGTAAATATAAAGTTTAGTACTAATATTTTAAAAAAGCAAAAAATCATGTGATTAATGCTAGTACTTATTCTAAATTATATCCATCAGCTGCAAATTACCCTAGGATTTTTTTTTCAAATATTAAATTACATAAAGAAAATGAAACATTGAGATTAATGACCATTTTGGTGGTGCTTTTTGTTATCAAACATGTAAATTTATTAAAAGGATGCTACAAGATATACTTGGTTTTGGATAGCATACAATAAGTTCGTTTGATTTTATTGATAAAATTTGTAATATTAAAATTGATAAAAATGATATTCTTTGTACATTAGATATTAGTGAAATGTATGGATTTATTAACAGAATAAAATCAATTAAAATTATATTTAATGCATTATATTTGTAAATAAGTTAATTCTAAAATGATGTTTATAATTAATACATTAAATTTCATCGATAAAAATAATATATATTTTTCTCATCTGTTATGGCATCATCCAGGATGTGAAACCGCTAACAAGAAACAACTGCTTGTAAAGCAGCTGTCGCTGACCTCTCGACCACCGATGCTTGACATATGTTATATTTAATAATGATTTTTATAAAAATGGATAGTGGTTGGCCAATGGGTCTTCCTGTAGTAATGCAAATATGTAATTATGTGATATCAACATATGAAAATAAAGTTTTAGAAAGATATTTATCGAGATGGAATTACTATATATCATAAATATGTAGATGATGTTTTCATATGTGGTAAAAAAAAGATGCTATTAATAGTTTATATAGTAAAGTAAATAATATAGAAGGTCTATTGTGAATTAAAACAAATGAAGAATTAATATGAGTACAATTTCTTGATCTTAAAATAACCCAAAATATAAATAATTTGGATTTTTAAATGTTAATTAAACCTATTGAAAAGTGAATATATTCCATATAATTCAATGGTGCCATTGTCACATAAGTTATCTGGTTTAAAAACCTTTTTGTTTCAAAATAATAAACTCTGCAAATATATATCAGATAAAACAAAAAATATAAATATATTTACTAATGAATTATTAGACATTCATTATGATTATAATATTATTTATAATATAGTTAAAAATTATAATAAAAAATGGAATATAAAAATTGAATCTGGGAATAATAAAAAAATATGGATATCAATACCTTTTATTTTAATCAACAAGCAAAATTTATAAAGAAAATATATAAAAACATATATGAAATTGCATTATATGCATCTCCTAATTTAAATAAGTTAATAAATAATTCTAAGAATAAAAATTCACTTATGAATGAAAGCTCTATAGTATATAAATGGATACGTGAATGTGGAAATGCTTATATTGGTGAATCACATTGTACTTTAGAGAAAAGAATTAGAGAACATGAACTGTTACTAAAGAGTTCAAAAATCTACACAAAATAATATTGAAAATAATGATGTAACAGCATCAGTGTTTTATAACCATTAGTAATTTTGGATTTGATTTTATGTATATTTATGTAAAGATATGTATTGAAAGAAATAATAACAAACAAAAAATAAAGGAGGCAATGTTAATATGGAGATATAAAAAATACTTAATAAATCGACAGGCAGCAAATGTCAGAATCAATTAATTATGGGAAAGCTAAAAATAGAAGATAATTATCTTTGAACATACCTTATACTTTTGATTTTAAAAGTTTTAACTTTAATTGACAAAGACTACTTAGATAGTTGAAAGCACTCCTGTATGGATTAAAAGTTTGAATTTATATTACTGTAATTGTTTTATTATTTGAATATAAAATTATATCACTAAATACATACTAATTTATATATTATCAAAAATGGAAAGTAAGTTGATCCATAATACTGTTATTTCAAATAATTTTTAAATAAATAATAAAATATAAACTACCATTAAATGACAGCAAGAATTTTATACATTTATTATAATAGGGGGTTCAAATATTTAAAAATCTAATGTCCAAAAGTAAAATTTATCAAGCAATGTATACAATTATATAAAATATACAAAAAATATACTATATAAAGATATATAACTTTTTACTCATTTTTAAATAATCAATTACTAATAAAATTATTTGAAATTATACGTATATTTATACAGCTGTGATTATTGTAATTAATATTAGTTTTATATATTTTTTTTCTATTAGCTTCTTTAACATAGTTTAAAGATTTTATATTTTTTATACAATCTACTCTACGTTCGTATTTTAAATAGTGATCATATAATGCAGATTTATCATCTATCTTATTAATTGCATTGCTATATTGTTTTGTGCTTTCATCTGTTTTCTTATATGTCCATAAATTATATTGCAATTAATTTTATATGTAATAGAATGTCTGTAATTAATAGGTAATTTGCTTATGTTAAAATTCATGAATTTTTGGATATGATGTGATGGCATTTACTTCCACTATATTTGAATTTAAATAGGTTTTAAAGGTTAAGAAATTAACTGAAAATACTTCTATGGTTTATTAATTATTTAAAATATATTATCATTATAATTCATTATTTTTATTGCAATTCCTTTTTTATATTTTTTTATTTTATAATTACCGTAATATTTGGCCAATCTATTTTTATTTTTTATTAATGTATTGTAAATTTTTGGGTAGTACAAAAGTTCTAACCGTTTTTATTAAATCTATTATTATTATTACTACTGTTTATAACAGAAATATTATTATTTAATTTGATAAAAAATCAAGTCAAATGTCACATAACTTAATTTAATAAAGCTTGTATTTACAAATGTTATATACAGAGCTTGCAAAATAAGCTCTTAACAAGCTTTGAGAATATACTCAACCCCAGAGTAGAAACCGGTCTGGGGTTGAGGATATTCTCAAAGCTTGTTAAGAGCTTATTTTGCAAGCTCTATACATAATATTAATTAATTTAGATGATTTATAATTAAAAAGTATATTTTTAATATTCATAGGATTATATCCATTGTTTTTATATAATTCAATAAACTGTTCCTTTGTAAATTAGCCATATTTTTATATTTAAAATTTTTAATAATTTGCAATCTTTTGTATCCCTGCTTGTTGCTATAGAAATTATTTGACTTAATTTATCATCTTTAATGAATTATTTTAATATAATTTTGTTATAATAATAATGTTCTGCAATAATTTCTACAACTAAAAACTTAATTTTAACATTAAATTCTACTTTTGCAAATTTAATACCATATGTATTTTTATTAAAGTCATTATAAATATTATTCATAAGACATTTATAATCAATTATTAAAATAATATCTACATATCTAGAATATTTATTATTTTTTGCTTTATTATTCTTTTTTTCAATTGTATTAATTTCTAATTAATTTATAAATACTGAAGACATTAGCCCACTAAATGCACAACTGATTAACCATCGTTTAAATATAATCCAATATTCATTATTATATTTAAAATATAAACTATTATCGATCAATGCTAAACCTACTTCTACAATATGTATTATATTTATATTATTGATGTGTAGATAGTCTTTTTGTATTAAATATTTGCATACTTTTAATTCTTGGAATACCTGGATCTTTCCTATATCCATTGTAACTATACTTTGATTTCTATTCAGTTTTATATTATTTAATTTATTTATAATACCATCTGAACTCAGACTGTCAAACAACCACCAACTATCCACACTATTTCATACAACTGATATACATGACCACACACATGTAGAAAATATAAATAATTACCAATATACGTATTTCATGCTAAACCAGCATTCATCAGCTGGTCCAGATTATCATCTTTCACACATATATATAATCAGTGCCCAGTTTACATTAAGATAGCAAATCCTCACACTTTAATGGAAAGGCTTCAATCTACTCCAACTTTTCAGCCATTCATCTTTTTACAATTCTAGCATTATCATCTTTCTTGATAACTTTAAAATATTGAGTTTGATGTGATCAAAACATTTGTATATCTATATAAAAATCCTCTACTTCAAAATAATGACAACTTTTTGGATGTAAGCCTGAATTATCTGTATTTAATACTTTTTATTAAATTAATTAAAAAATCTTGTCAATGTGTTTGTTATACCATCAATTTATACAATGTCTTTCCATTTTTTATTTATAACAAATTTCATTCTTCTTGTATTTTCACTTAGTAAAATACACGTCCATTTTCTTTAACTTTTCTTCTAACTTCACTAAGTCCAATTCTTCCATTCATGCTAACTTACTTTTTTGAATGTATAAACATTTGTAAGTAGCTAAATAAAATTTTGATCATCGAATGATAGTATCACAATCAGATTATTAGTGCTCTGCCTTCGGTTGCTAACTGCTGCGTTGGCTGATGATTTTATAGCTTCATGGAAAGTTTGGACTGTCATGATTATAAATATATACATAAAAGAACATTTGCATGTGAACATTCATCCCGCTTTCAAGAAACCTCGATGTTTCAATTAACAACTATCAGACAACTGAAAAGATGATGGTGTTTCTTCTTAAACTCCAAAATACCAGTAAACTCAGCTGGCTAAGTGATGTGCATTGGTAAGCAGTCCATTCGCATACATTAACCATAGGAATAATTATCTAGTAATAACAATTGCAACAAGAATTTGTTTTGTTGATTTCTTTTAATGCCTCAAGAATGATTCAATGTCTACTTTTATTTAGTAGCAAACTTTCTGTTTTCAATTATTGGATGGTAAAAGCAAATCTAGTTATTCTTAATAAGAGAAAAAACAAGGAAAAAAAATCACTCAATAATTTCTCTAGTACTATTCTTCTAAATTTTAATTAAAATAAAAAAATATCAAACTGTATATTTACTCTTCATGGCCCTTCAATATTTCATCCCTTTCCCGCTGTGACTCAGCCATTCGTTCAAGCCGTGCTTGATGTCTCCAGCGAAACAAACTGGGTGTATCAACATTTGGATGAGTTTCATCTTCATCATCAGAAACCTAATAAAGCAGAGAAAAAATGCAATAACAAAAATCTACAAACTTATTCCTATACAAAACTTAGCCCTGCTAAAAACATTTCAGAAATTATCAAAGTACTAGAAGACTGGATTTTCTGAGCTTAAAACCATTTTACATATAAATGATAATCACATTCCAAAGCACAAGACAATTTGTGCATGCCATGTATACTAAATATGGTATTGTATAATACGATGGTTGGGGGGGGGGGGTCTATGGAGAACAATTATCTAAAATACCAAAAGGCAATGACAAATTTTAATATGCTTAACTTTGATAAATTCTGATAATTTACATTGATAAATAACATTAAAATAGAAATAAGCATACATTTAATCATGGTATTCATTAAAAAATCAATAATCCAAAAAACATGCAAGCAATACCATGTATAAATTATTTTATGCCTACTTTAAGTCATATCAGAATAATTCATATTAGTTTATCCACAACTAAATACCCTTTATTAGCCAAAGCTTATGTGAATTTATGATTTGTTTGGATTTTCATGAAAACCAACTTATTTTTCTATGTAATTGTGTTCACAACTTTAATTATACTCTTCTTAGGAATAATATTATCTGATAGAGGTCCAGATAGATCTTTAAAATTCAAATATCATACATACTGCTAAATAATTTGAATCTTGCTTATTGAATCATTATTTATTTTTTCAGCTAAACATGCCTGCATTATTTTCTCTTTACGCTAATTTTCCTTCTAAAAGAGTTGTCAATGATAATATCAAATATTCTCATCCATTAATACAAAAAAAAATTTCCAAGATGGCTTATGTTAATAATATCATTATTAAAAAAAAAATCAGTTTTTTATTCATTAAAATGACCCCCCCACACACACACACCAAAAATTAGTTTTATCAGATACTACAAACATCTCTCTTCACAAAAGTATTTTTTTTTTTAGAAATATCAATATCCATTTACATTATTAAGATCAACTCAGAGGTTAAAATAAACATCCAAAAAATATTAATTGCAAAAGATTTATTTACTATAGACTTCATTATTTAAGACAACTAATATAATTAAAGGCCTTGCTTTTTGTGGCTTGCTGGTCTATTATAATGTTTTCCCATCTCTGGGGTTCAGAATCCTATCTAACATCTTTCAAAATATTGTGAATACCTATTTCAGAGAATAGCTTAGATCTTGTTCCTAAATCCTTTATACAATGTCCAAATGAAAATCATTCAAGAGATTCTGTGAAGATACAAGTATAATGCAAATATCCCTGCTAAAGGTAACCACAATTTTGTTCAGTATGGTAAATCACTTGAGAGTTTGCATATAATTGATTTCTTTCTTGTCTTATGTATTGATTCCTATCTTTACAAATCATACCATTTCCAACTTTCTTATACACTTCAACAAATCTATTTTTTACATCAAAACTTTACTCTTACAGTTTCAATTATCCTGCAGTCATCATCAGAACTACAATATCCAAATATATAATCATAGGATACATTTTATGCACATATTTATACACATAAACAAACATACATCTTAACATAATTCAACATATATCTTAATCTGACTATTATAAATAATCATTTCCCATTTTATTATACTCTTAATTAATTTTACAACTGTTTATATTATTTTATGTTTAATCTATTTATTATAATTTTATAATTTTAAATTTAATTTTCAAAAAAAAATTTTTTTAATTTTCTAACAATTTTTTTTATATTTTACTATTTAATACAAATTATTTTATTATTATTTTTACTTATATTTCTAATTAACTTTTTGTATTACAAATTATCTTTTTTTATGTTACAAATTACTCACTTCTTTAAAATCTACTCTTTATATATCCCATTTCTAAAAATCAACAATTTTTTCAAAATTTTTTATACTTGCTTAACAACTCCCTCTATCATCATTTTCTTCACCTTTATTCTTCCTAATCATTTTTTTATTCAATCTATTATTAATAATGTTTATAAAATTACTCTTTACTCCAAAATCCCTATTAAGAATTGATTTTACATTTTTAATCAATATTGCCTCTTTTATTTTTCTATTCCTTCTATTATTTGTATAATTAATCATTTTTATACTAACTTTCTCAAACCAATGACCTGTTTCTAATGAATGCAAATAAATCGATGATCTCTTATCATATTAATTAATCTTGTACAAACTGAATTCTTTATTTCACCTGCATAATTAGTTTTTATACTTTTACATGACTTGCTTTCAATTTTATATACCCTATTAATGAATTTCCTACTTTTCTCACATATTTATTATCTAATATATTAAGTATATTCTTTCTTCTTTTATTTACTATCTTAAATTTTATTACATTATTAAACTTTTTATTAATTTTAATAATTATTTTATTCATATTTTTATAACCCTATTATACATTTTAATAATTATATATTTATTTTTATCAATTTTATTTTTCTACAAACTAACTATTTTTATTAAATTTTTCCTCTGGTTTGCTTATACTTTCATCTATAACTTTTTCTGGATATTCATTATCTTTAAATCAATTGTATCTGTTTACTATAATCTTCTTCATTTGAGCAATAATTCTTAGTTCTATATATTCTTAAATTTATACAACTTATTTTATATTTTATATCTATATTCTTTAGAAACAGGTCATAGGTTTGAGGAAGATAGTATAAAAATGATTAATTATATATATAATGCAAGGGATAAAAAATAAAAAGCAATATTGATTAAAAATATAAAACCAAATCTTAATAGGGATATTGGGATAGACAATTTTATAAACAATTATTATTATTAATAGATTGAATAAAAAAAATGGTTAGGAAAAATAAAACCAAAGAAAATGATGAAAGAGAGTTGTTAAGCAAGTATAAAAATTTTTGAAAAATTTATCAGTTGGTTTTTAGAAATAGGATATGTAAAGAGTCAATTTTAAAGAGGTGATTAATTTGTAATGTTAAAAAAAAGGTAATATGTAATGTAAAAAGTTAATAATTAATTATAAAAATTAAAAAAGGTTAGAAGTTAATTAAAAATATAAGTAAAAAATAAAATAATATGTATTAAATAATAAAATATATATATAAAATTGTTAAGAGAATTTTTTAAAAAAATTTTTTTAAATTAAATTTAAAATTATAAAATTAAAATAGCTTAAAAATAAAATAATATAAATAGATGTAAAATTAATTAAGAGTATAATAAAATGGGAAATGATTATTTATAATGGTCAGGTTCAAAATATATGTCTGATTATGTATACATATATGTGTATAAAATGTATGGCTGCAGAAAGGAGTTTACTATTAACTGAAAGGAGACCCTTTGAATCCTCTTGGAGGCCTTAAAAAAACTGAGCAGGTCAAATTCCTAAATGTCCACTCCATACGTTCTAGTCATTGCAGCTATTATTACTATGTGATTATTCATATAGTATATGAACATAGATGGGCTGCTCACCAACATGCATTAACCAGCGTGGCGAGTTTATTGGCTTTTTACCTCTGAGTTTAAGATCAAGAAATACCATGGTCTTTCTTCTTAGTTGCCTGATAAGGCACAATGAATGTATGTGTAAATGATAAATATTTTTCCAAAAGATATATTGTAATGGTAAGAACTCGTATGTCTTGTTAACATGTTGCAAAATTCCACCTCCCTGTTCGAAGAGCAGTACAACAGGTGGGTTCAGGGCTTGTGATACCGTATTCGAACAGTCATTTCATTCACAACAAAACCCACATGACAACGCATCTACCATAACAATAGCAATATCTTTCTAGGCCAGGGGTCAGGGAGATCATGAAACTCTAACTAAATTATTATTAAGGTTAAGGCCAACTGCTATATACTTAATAAGAATTGATAATGAAATGAGACATTATATTATTTCTATAAAATCAAGCAGACACGCAACACAGAAATAGATATATGCAAATTATTTATTAACAATTAATTAATTGATATGTAATTTAATTCTATCCGGGTATCATTCGATCACATCTCATGCCTCATGTTTAAGTTGCGTGTGTCACGAAATTACAACACGGAATCCTAATAAGGAGTGCACTTGCCAACTTAGCAATCACTACTTCTTTCATTATTTATAAACACAATTTATTAATAGAGTAGATGTGGAGGAGTGGAAATAGACCATGCACAGATATTTATACTAATCATTAAAGTGACCTGCGCTAGTTTGGATGCTGCCGAGCTATGAAGAGATTCGGCTTTTATAAGAAGATGACCACTGAGAAATGTAGAGATGAGAGGAACGGCCAAACATCGGGTCGGTGCTCTTTAGGAGTTGTCACGAGTGTGGCATCGGCATGAGGTCGTAGCCTTTCCATCCCCGACCGCGTGACGAGGTTAGTTACCATTGGGGTCATTTCTTTATGCCCTTTTGATTATGGGAACTAAACCATTAAGGAATCTCTATTTAGTTTCTGTGGTTTTTAAGTTTAAGGCATCGATAAACCAACACAGTTCACACATACAATGCAAATACATTTATCTACTCTATGCTTTTGTTTAATCAATTTGTTTTCAATCCCCACATTTAATAAGTAAACGATAAACTGTTAACTTCCCCCCTTCCTCTTTCATATAACATTACTACTCTAGGTTTAAGACTTAATGAAAGAACATATTATTTAAAATAAAATGATCGCCAAGTGGCCAATACACTATACTAATAATCATAGGATCTCGCTATCATAATACATGTTGAATTGATATTATAATTCCCGAGCTGAGTGTTTATTTAAAAGATACGGGTTTTTATTTAAATTTAAAGTCACGCAAAAGAGGGGCAACTCTTCTGCGAATTAATGGGAAAAAAACATCAGCTCAAAAATCACGTGGGCATGAAATATAATATTTAACTAATACAAGTAAATTTTAGATACCCAAGTAGAAGAATAAGAAATAGATTGTTTTACGAGATTAATCAAAATATAAGATTATTTACAGATAGTTACAGATCTACATTAAGGTTTAGTTAGAATTGCACTACATTTGGAATTTGAAAGATGAAATTTAAAAGGTACATTAGAAAATATATAATTAACTTTAGATTCAAAAACAGTCTTTAATCTTGGGTATCATTTTACCTTTGATTAATCGAAGTGTGCACACTTGATTGGAGAGTCCGAGGTTCCTGGTTTAACAGCAGTCACATTTAGGAAAATGTTTATATATAGGCAGCAGTATCAGTTTAGGTTTATCTCATTTTATGGGAAGCTCCGTACTGTATAGCCACAGTCCGAAGAAGCGCAGCAGTCGCCTACTCCTCGCACATTGTTAGATTTAAATTTGGATCGGGATAAGAAACAAGCAACAGCAATAGCATATTTGAATTTTAATAGTTACGAATTACCACTCATATTCATCACAAGAATTATTATATGCCCATAAGCAATCAGTCTGTTGCTTTTATTCCTTTTTTCTTTATCTTTTGGATCCATCGAACAACTGCGTCATCCATCCAAGCGGTCTCTCTGGTCTGTGCTATATATCCCTTTAGGTCACAGATGCATTAGTGGTACAGGATGAAATTTTAATCTGACCACTTTTTAAAATTTACCTTTTTACATGACATAATTTAGAAAAGCTTTTGACAAACCCTTTTTTTTTTTATAATTGTAAGTTTCAAATACTATTTTAGCTCTGTCATCTTTTCCCCCTCCCGCTATGATTTGCACTCTAATTAGCAGGAGAATTTCTATTTTTAAACATCTTTACATTTAATTAAGAGATTTTTTTAGATTTCATAATTTAAGTACTACCTGAATTTGACCTAAATAATAACAAATATGTTTACGTTTAAAATATAATTATTAGTTTGTTTTTTTATAAATTAAAATATTACTTAAATGACCACAATAAGATTAATATGATTATTTAATTTTACACACAATCACGCACGGCAATTTAATAATACTCTGCATTGCATTACTTTTAATATATAGATTATATTGGAGTGTGTGCGCATATATGACGTTTGAAATAATTGTACATATATTGCATATTATTATGCACCAAATCCAATATTCAAGGTCAGAATCCATGTAAACTTATAACAATGGGTGAGAGGTAGAATGATGACAGAATTAAAGGTGAAACTAAGATTTGGATTCAAATCTTACAATTTCAATATACAATCATGACAAACAAAAATAAATCATGGCCCTTATTCCCAGGGGGCTGTAAAGTCACCAACCAAGGCAGTGGTTGGTGGCCGAAGGCAAAGGGTGCTAAGAATCCCCTCACTGTGGACCCAGGCTGCCATTTGATAGTGACATTTAGGTACTTGCAACTGCAGATCACTTTCAAGTGAAGGAAGATTGCAAGAATTAGAAGAACTGCCTTATATTAAATGGGACATTATTGGACTTTGTGAAGTTAGAAGAAAAGGTGAAGAGACAATTGATTTAAAAAGTGGACATGCACTCTACTATAAAGGCACAAATATTGGAAGTGCAAGTGGAGTAGGATTCATTATAAATAAAAAGTGGAAGAACAACATTGTGGAGATTGATGATATATCGGACAGAGTGGCAAAATTAGTTATACAACTTAATAGCAGATACCAAATGCAAATGATTCAGGTTTATGCCTCAACAAGTTTTCATAGTGATGAAGTAATAGAAGATTTTTATATGGATGTACAGAAGGCTTTTGATCAGAATAAACAACATTTTAAACTTGTTATGGGAGACTTTAATGCTAGAATTGGTAAACAAATGAAAGATGAAAGTGCTGTAGGTAATTTTGGTTATGGTAATAGAAATGAGAGAGGTCATAGACTTGTGGAGTTTGCAGAAAAAAAACAACTTCATATTATGAATTCTTTTTTTGAAAAAAATGTTAAAAGGAAATGACATGGAAGCATCCAAATAAATGTACAGCAGAATTGGATTATATTTTGACTAATGAAATTCAAGATTGTAATGTTTTTAATAAATTTAACACAAGAAGTGATCCTCCATTAGTAAGATACGTGTTAATGCAAAACTAGAGAGACAAAAATTATTAAGAAAAACAATATTTACAGTTGATATTCCTAATCTTCAGAAACACTCTAATGAATTTAAATTAGAACTTACAAATCTGTTTCAAGTAATAGTAGATTTTGAACATGATTCAGATTTGAATGAAATTAATAAGAAAATAACTGATACAGTTTAAAAACTGCAACAGATAGCTGGTAGAAAAAAGCAGCAATTGACCAATAAAATTTCTACTGAGACTAGAGAATTTATAAAGAAAAGAAGGAATATGAAGATATACAAAAATGATGCATTAAAAAGGATTGAATATCTCGAATTCTGTAAAATGGTGTGGAACAGAGTTGAAAATGATATAAGAAAGTATAACTGTGAAATAGCAAGGAAAGCTGTAGAAGAGAATAAAAGTCACAAAAGTGTAAAACAACATTTTGGTATTGGCCAAGCCCGAGAAAAAAAAAAATCCTATGTGCCGGTCAAAACATGTTTATCCATCTAACATGAGCTGGAATTCACAAACTGTTCTTCAAACCCAGTCAAGCCCAAGATTTAGGTCAGGGACCAGCCTGAATTCGAACCCACTCTCTACGCCCCAGATCTAACACCTAATAAATAACATAATAGTGATGGCACATGAGAATTAATCTTAAACCGGCCGATTAGCAAAGCTGAGCAAAACAATGAGACATCTATTAACTATGACTATATTAAAATAATAGATAAGCATGGCTGTAATATGTGGAAGTGGGGGAAAAGGAATTCGAACTACTCAAATAAGTTAGACAATAACATATATTTTAATATTCTGACAAATTATTATACATTTATAAATTAATTATATACATTAGTGTATGCGTGAATGAGCAAGCGGTAGATGATTACATAGTGTCATTCACGCTATTATTTCTCATATGCTCTTTATTAGCTAAAGAGAATATATTATAAATAAGCACACATCTTTGGTGGGTCTAATATTAAGATGCCAATCGAATATTAGAAAGAATTATGATAATACTGCCATTAACGCTTTGATTTACGTTCTGAAACATGGTGACTAACACTACCTAGGGGAGCGCTCTAAAATTCATTATACATATAAATTATTTTCACGCCATTACGGTCGTGAAAATAAATAAAATACATTTGAAAACATTTGATTATATTTGAATCTATGACAAAATATTTAATGAAAAATTATTTTAACAATAGTAAGACGAATACTTTATTTTTCCCAAGGCATATAGATACTCTTAAATATAGAAATAAGTTACGATGGTAGGATTGTATGATAAGATTGAAATAACATTAGTAATTAATCTAGCTATTAATATTTGGCATTGATATATATATTGAGCTGAGCGCATAATAAATATGAAGAAGTTTGCGATGCTGACATAATAGCCTAAAAATAATAGGAAAAGTCGTGCTTCTGGACGAAAACGAAGTGGATTGGCATGCCGTGGTCATGCCGATGTGCAGGCCTTTGATACGAAGAGAGTGGATGGGCATAGCGTGTGCCAGACTTAGGGGTCACCGCCAGAGGCCTTTTTATACAAAGAAGCAGATATGCATGGCGTGTGCCAAACTTACAGGATCATCGCCAGAGGCATTTGATACCGGAATAAATGTGGATATAACAAGAAATCTATGGGTTCGATCTTGTCGTAATCCCCTGATGAGAAGCACATATATATAATCAAGAAGAGCGGCTAAATGTCAGTAACGCAGTACGAATGATGTCACTAACAACATTGAAAAAAGTTTTACTGCTTTAAAAATAAATGACCCTTGTTTGAATACTATAATTTATATAAATAATATGCTATGCCGCTCTAATATATATAGAAATTTAGATTTCATTTACTAACATATACATGAAGATTTTATTTAGCAAAATAAACATTAAGATTTTCCCCCATCCCTTTTCTGCTATTTAAAATAAATCAATGCCATCTTCATTGATTTTACAATAAATGAAATATATAAGTACTTTATTTGATATTTTAAGCATAGACTATTTTAAGAGTATAGAAAAAAAATAACTAGCAGTTATATAGAAAACAAATAATCGGTCACCTTTTTAGAAATGAATAAAGAATATTTTAAAATTTCAAAGCGTTAATTAGCCAAAGTTCTGGATTCTCCGGGTAGAAAATCCAAAGTTAAACAAATATATTTTTATAATAAACCAACATAAAATGTTGACTCGTAAAAAAAAAAACTGGCAAACATTAATTTACAATGCATTATATATATATTTTAAGAGGACGTTAATAACCTTTTCATGAAGGTTTAGAAGAAAAAATGAAAGAAAAAGATTTTTAGAAATTAAGCTCGCCAGGTTGTGAGATTGACATATTAATAACAAGCAAGCAGATATATAAATCAAATAATAAATACATATAAATAAATGACCACACCAAAGTTAAGGAAAGTTAAGAGCATATGAGATAGAATTAATTTAAAGAAATTATTTGAGAGCAATTTACATATTATATATAGAAATTAACTAAGAGCAAATTACATATTAAAACAAAAACAAAGTTAAATACATTAGAACACATATTGATAGATGAATTAGGCTAGATTTAGTTTGAGGTGGTGGCTTGAAAAGTTACCTGGCCATTTTAAGAGTCCAATTTAAAATATTGCATGTGCCCGGCAATTGAAAAAGTTCTTCGGTGGCAACAAGCTTCTATTAGCATTCTAAAGTTCCTTCTTTATGCTTTTACTTTCTTTCAAGGCAGCAGTTAGATGGTATATTAGCGGGGAAAATAATCCACCCGGTTCAGCAGGAAGGTGGATTTACGATTACATCATTTTAAGTTTCAGGTAACGTGTAATATCTTAACAATCCGTTCTCTCAATAGTAACTAATCTCCTCTGTGATTCAAAATTCAGTCATTTTATACTTTTTCTTTTATCAGTTGTTTTTGAAGATGCAACAGTAAGATAACGTCCAAAAATAAATTCTAATTTATTTCCAGATTAGAAATAGATTTGACATGTTTTAACAAAAGTATCACTAATCTTAATCCCCTTTTAAGTAAAACTTTAATTAAAAATACCTACCCCAGATTAAAACAATAGTGCTTCCAACCCTTAATTATTTTTAGACAATTACTGCAGCAACTTCCATATTGGATTCTATAAAAATATACAGTTTAATAGAAAGAGTACTTTATGAAGAAAAAGTTTAAAAAATGACATATAATAAAATATTTACAACAAAATCAATCTTTTGTTAGTAATTTTGCTTCTATATATATATATTTGAATCGCACCTATATAGTTTAATAATAAAAAGAACTAATAATTAATAAAAAGAATCAATAATAATAAATATTGAAAGTTAAACTATAAATTTAGGCGCGAATTCCAAATATATACATAAAAAATATATATACAACAAAAAGAGCGGGATGGGATATGGGGGTTTGAATACGGGTTAGTAGGTAGAAACATGAAGCACAATCTTCAGCTAAGATTGACTGCTTCATTTCTCTGCACATACAAAGAAACAAAAAAAACAAAAAAATGCCTTGACTAGGAGTTTTCAAGTGACGACCAAAAGAATGACGAAAATTTTCAAAATTCAATACACAATCTTGCTATATAAAATTATATATATGAAATATCATTTGGGGATGTGAATATCTGTTCAAACGTTACATCCAGAAAAAAAATTTGGTAGGAAATTTATATCTACAATAAGGAAAAAAGATGGAACGGTTGTCGTCGAATAGCTACTATATCCCACTTGATGGCGCAGTTTTCACACTTAAACTATAAAATACGATCATTCCCGGGCTGTTAATTATAATCATTTTGATGTGTTTTTTGTAATGCGAAAATAAAAACAAAAGAAAATCGTCTTTTTTAAATATTATTTGATTTTAAATATTATTTTTTATTAACGTATACAAATTAAATGATAATAATAAATGTAAAATAAAATAAACAAATTACAATTTGATTCGTCTTTTTTAGTTTGCTTTTTATTAGAAAAAATCAATTTTCTATCGGAGATTTTTTTACTGGGGTTACGGCTTATTGTTGTTGTTGTTTACCGCTAGTTTTTATTTCAAATAGAATGAAAACTAAAAGTAAAACTTGTTATGGTTAGGGTTAGTTTTAGGGTTAGGATTGGGGTTAGTTTTAGGGTTAGGTTTAGGGTTAGTTTTAGGGTTATTGTTCTGTTGTTTGTAATGCTAAAATAAAAAATATCAAAATCGTATTTTTGCAAACATTTTTTTTTACTAACATCTATAAAATAAATGATAACAATAAACGTAAATTATATTCAACAAAGTCTAACAGTAGTCGGAAAAAAGAAAGAAACTAAAACTTTTAAATAACGACAAATATATATATAAAATGTTTATAATATATGTTTTTTATGACATTTAAAAAAAATGGGGAAAATTCTACTTTTCTTACGGGATATTTTTGTGTTAATGCTCTTTTTTATTTCAAATATATACACACCGTACAACTTCTTTGTCTCATGGAATGTTACGAATAGTACGTTACTTGACTCGTTACCTACTTCCAACTCACTTTATACATATATCTCGTCAACATTTACTACTTAAAACTTCAATACACTACGGTGTAAAAAGTCTGTTAATTACTACTTTACAAAATCGGAACATTTCAATACTTTAAAATAAAAAAAAATCAAATGAAAACATTTCCATCCAATTCAAAAAAACACACCCTCTCCCCAAGCCGTAACTATTTTATAAACTGTGCGATATTCGGAAAATGTATTTGCTGCGTAAAACATACATGCTGTACTGCGACGCGACATAGCGGCCTGCAATCTGTAGCACAACAAAAAAGTTGTATTATAGAAAATGCAGGTTCGAATGTGTTGGCTGCGGAAACAGCATTTTTATGTGTTTTAGCATGAAAACAACGCCATCCAGTGGGATATAGGGCTCATCGACGAATACCGATGGAACTATTACTAAAAAGAGAGATGACATCATGAAATGAGTAGAAGACTTTATCAAGAATTATGTAATAATAAAGAACAATTACCTAATATATCTATTATATCTTCCGAATTGTCCAGAATTTTAAATGAAGAAGTGAGATATGCAATTAAATTTATGAAGAAAGGAAAGGCTCCAGGTAATGATGGAATTATAATTGATATATTAAAATAAAATAATATAATATATCAATCACAGTTCTTCTTTCCAAAATAGTTCATAAATATCCAATATATAAATAAAACAAACTCCTTTTTAAAACTTGCTTTTTATATGACAATAATCATCAATAAAAAATTCAATGTTTTGACTATTTTATATAGTTTTTTCAAGGCACACTAAAATAAAATAAAATAGAATTTAAAAATATATATATAATAATAAATATCACATATTCCAAAAAAATATTAAATTAAAAATTACAAAATATATTCACAATCAAAAATTTACCTTATCTCAGTCCCCTTTCCTATTACAAACAATCACAATTTAAACACAAACAATTTCCTTTTTTTTTTTAAAAAATAAATAAATAAATCTATATATATCCTTTAAAACATTCAATTAAAAACCTATTATTTTCTTTTCTCTTTTTCCATTAATATCCTATTTAATTCTGATTTTATTTCATTAATGTACACATCTTCCTTTATCATCCTTTCATTGTATGAGTCAATACATTCCAAAGGTTTTATTTAAAAATCCCTATGCAGCAGAATTTTTATCACCTAAGTGCAGTTTTAATCTAGTTTTTAATTTATTCTTACTAATCCCAACAAATATCATTTCTACATTCTTTCTAAAACAATCCAAAGATTTTATCAAATAAACTGAATTCATAATGTCTAACCTATTATAGTCCCCATTATTATTATATAATTAAAAAAATTTAAACTTGCTTTCTTTTTATAAACTAGACTAATTGAAACATTATATTTCCTATTAATCATTTTAACTAATTTCTTAACTTTAATAAATCTTTAGATATATTAAAACCAACATAAATAACCTTTTTTCTATTCCTATCCCTATCTAATCCCATTCTATTTCTTATTTTATTTATATTTTTATTAGAAAATAAATGTTCAACTACACCCCTAGGATAATCATTCAAAAAACATTATTCATTCCTAATAATATCAACCGCATTCCCAAACAAATTACTATTTGAACATAACTTAATTGCCCTAATAATTTTATTATTAACAATATTAATTTTACTATGATTATCAATATCTGAAAACCAATTATTTGATAATCCAAAAAATGTTTTTTTCTTAAAACAGATGTTTCTATAATAACATTACCATTCCTATCAATTTTTTTAAAAATTCTAACATCCATACATTCAATAACATTAATATATTCTTTTTCCATAGTAAACTTTAATTTTTCAACTCTACCATTAATATAATTCAAAAAATTATCTGCATTTCTTTTATTACCATTGAAAACCATAAAATGGGCATCAACATATCTAACATATAAAAATAGGTTTATTCCTATTATAATTAAAAAATTGCTCTTCAAACTTATACATTCCTGCCAAAAAAATCACTTAGACTATTACCCATACTTAAGCCCTCTTTTTGCTTATAAAATAAAGCCTTTGAAATGTATTAAGTCATACAATAAAAGGATGATAAAGGAAGGTATGTACATTAATGAAATAAAACCAGAATTAAACAGGATGTTAATGGAAAAAGAGAAAAAAAAAATAATAGGTTTTTAATTGAATATTTTAAAAGATATATATAGTTTTTAAAGGAAATTGTTGTCAAGCATTGGTAGCCGAAAGGTCAGCGCAGCTGCAGACAGTTGTCGTGGGTTTGCTTCCAGGCCGATGTTTTGACATATGGAAAAAAAAAAATTGTTTGTGTTTAAGTTGTGATTGTTTGTAATAGGTAAGGGGAGTGAGATAAGGTAAATTTTTGATTGTGAATATATTTTGTAATTTTTAATTTAATATTTTTTGGAATATGTGATATTTATTATTATATATATTTTTTATTTTATTTTAGTGAGCCTTGAAAAAGACTATATAATTATAATAGTTGAAATGTTGGATTTTTTATTGATGATTATAATCATATAAAAAGCAAGTTTTAAAAGTTTATTTGTTTTATTTATATATTAAAAGAAGCAGAAGAAATAAAATTTTTTTTAGCAAAGTTATATACCAAATGTCTAAATGATAAAGATGTACCAGATGATTGGAAGAATACAGTATTAATATTAATATTTAAAAAAGATGATAAAGAAGATATTAGAAATTACAGACCTATCAGCCTTTTATCAGTTTTATACAAAATTTTTACCAAGATAATTACAACTTGTCTATACAGAACATTGGATTTCCACCAACCAAGAGAACAAGCTGGATTTAAAAGTGGTTTTAGTACAGTAGATCATATCCAGGTACTGAGAGAAGTTATAGAAAGGACAAATGAATATGAGTTGCCATTATGCTTTGGATTTGTAGTTTATGAAAAGGCATTTGATTCTATAAACATTTCTTCAGTGATTAACGCATTGGATCATAAAGGTATAAATCCTAGATATTGTCATATTTTAAAGAATATTTATAAAAATGCAACAGCAACAATTAGATTACATAATGATACTAGGAAAGTCAACATTGAGAAGGGTGAAAGACAGGGTGACTCCATATCTCCAAAACTTTTTACAGCAGTGCTGCAAAAAATATTTTGTGGATCAAAATGGGAATTTAAAGGAGTGAAAGTAAATGGAGATTATTTAAATCATTTAGATTTTGTGGATGATGTAGTTGTTTTTGAAAATAATGCTTTAGAGCTGTAGAAAATGTTACAGGAGTTATCAGATGAAAGTAGGACTAAAGATAAATGTTAAAAAGTCTAAAGTAATTTTCAATGGATTTTCTCAAAATATGAAAATAAATATTGATTATGATAAGTTAGAAGAAGTTAACAGCTACAAATATTTTGGTCAGATTATTAATACAGATGGAAACTAATGGATGAAATT
The DNA here is from genome assembly GCA_028023455.1 of Epiperipatus broadwayi. Taxonomy (NCBI): domain Eukaryota; kingdom Metazoa; phylum Onychophora; class Udeonychophora; order Euonychophora; family Peripatidae; genus Epiperipatus; species Epiperipatus broadwayi. Next base: position 6,187,078 of record JAQFVV010012416.1, on the reverse strand, counting down.
AATCATAGAATTAAACTTGGTTAGAGTGCTTTTGGTAGAAATAATTTGATACTAAAAGGAAATATGGCTATGTGTGTTTGAAAAGAAAGGTTTTTAATAAATGTGTTTTACTAGTTCTTACTTATGGATCTGAGACTTGGATACTTAATAGAAGAGCAATAAAGATACTTCAGACCACTCAAAGAAGTATGGAGAGATGCATGTTAGGAGTAACAAGAAGAGATCAAAAACGGAATATATGGGTAAGAGAACAAACAGGTATTATTGACCTCATTGAAAAAATTAAAAGACTGAAATGGAGTTGGGCTGAACATATTGTTAAAAGAGATGATAATAGATGGACAATTAAAATCTTAAACTAGATTCCAAGAAATTGTAAAAGACTCAGAAAGAGAACACATGTGAGATGGATGGAATGAAATAAAGTGTGCAGGGATGATGTGGAGAAGCTAAAGATCGGAGCAGATAGTTTGAACTTGGAGAGATCATCATGCAGTGGACTGATAATGGTTGATGATGATGATAAAATGTATTCTATGATTATATATTTGGATATTGCAGCTGTGATGATAGCAGGACAGTCGAAATTGTAAGAATCAAGTTTTTGATATAAAAAATAGTATTCTTGAAGTGTATAAGAAAATTGGAAATGATATGATAGAGTTGGCATACCTAGACATTTTGAACTCCTTTATTAAGACATAGTATCAAATACAGTGCAGTGAATCAAATCTTTTTTTTTTTTATATTTACTCCACACTTCTCAAGAAAACTTATTTAAATTATAGGCTATTATTTAGTGTGAAATATACCAGATTAATCTCACACTATACATTTTTACATGGTTGTACCCAAAGTAAAATACATGTATATGTGATAATATGTTGGACTATTTCCATCATCTATCAATAAATGCTGAATATATAGAATTTTTGTTAGTAATAACACACAAATAGAAAACACAGGTTAGTAATGACAGGAAATTTTGAGTAGTATTATTCTCCATTCTTCTTCAGGTGTTGCTAACCTGACCAGTGACAGTATTAGCATAAGAAATGAACTTGCACCTTTAGATTCTCAAATATCCAATTTAAGGCAAACATTGGTTAGAGTATCATTAAATTCACTATTCGAGAATCTAAAAATGCATGTTCGACTCCCATGCTAATCAGGCCAGCAACACCTGAAAAAGAGTAAGAATAATACTAATTGAAACATTGTATTTAAAAAGTTTAAATAAAGTTTAAAAAATTTTGTATACATGCAACATTTACTGATAGATCGTGGAAATAATCCAATATTATCACATCTAATAAACCTTCAGACAAATACAAAATACAAGTATAGTTAGAGAAGTTGATCTGGTATATTTCACAATGAACAATTCAAAAATTTAATAAAAAAAAAGAATGATCAATAACAAATACTCTCAGGCACATTTAATTAATTTACTATAAATAAAAGAATATACTTTATTTGGCCCTCCACTGTAACTTTGCACTCTATAATTAAAAAATGTAATGTAGAGCAAATGAAGCTTAAATCAGGCCCCATCAAGACAGGTATTAAATTTATATGTGGAGCATTTTCTATTATAATGCTGAATGAGAATGAATCAAAATGGTTTTGAGATAAAATTCGTAAACTTTGTAAAAAATATGAAGATACTTTTATTTTAATAATACTAAATTCTCATTGTATGATTCAATATCAGTAACGGTAACAACTGCTCTTATTTTATTATAATTCATATACTACTTCAGATACCAAATGACCTGTCAAAGCAAAGGGTAGTCCAATAAATAGCAGATGGCACTGAATCTTTACTTACAGTATTTCAGAATACACAGTTCTCAAGTCCTGTTTCAGAACTAATACCCTTTATGATTAATTATTGTTTACTATTTTTTTTTATAAAATTAACAATCCTAAATAACATAATCTCTGTGAAGTCATGCACTCTTGATAATAATTTTAAATATAAATGCAAATTGTGAAATGTGATATGTGGATTTATATTCAGTTCTTTTCAATATAATCTCCTAAAAACTTTCATTGTAAAATAAAGTAATGAAAGAATTTGACTAATTGTATGAGGTGTGTGACAATTTAATTCACGGAATGCACTTTCACAAAATATATAGGTAGAAGTGTATACTAATAGCTACTGTTGCCTTCAAAGTAATCCCCTTGTGCATCTATACACTGATTAAAATGGTGTTTCTGGCAGCACACCATTTTTAAAAATACTGTTGAGCAACTGTTTCACATTTTTTTGGATATCAATTATAATAGAAAATCTTTGTCCTTTCAGCAGAGTTTTTAATTTTGGAAATCATAGGGAACCAAGTCAAATAAATAGGCAGGAAGTTGTAGTTGTGTAATTGATTTTTTGGCTAAAAAACCTCCCATAATAAGCACCCTATGGTTTTCAATCACCATTTTTACGCCAAAGTGTACCATGGATGTTTATTAACTTAAAATTTAAACATGTTAACTTGAACATGTTCAAACACAAATGTTCTATATTCGTGTGATTTTGATGTGATGCACTGTGACTTCTTATACAAAATCAGGAATCTCTCAGCAACTATGCCCAGAGAAACATGTTAGCCACTTTACCTTCCCTTTCCATTTCCCACCCTAAGTTTTCCCATAATATACTCCATCCCATTTCCATAACATAATCTATGACCTTCATATCTAAATTCCCCTTATCTTTTCCCAAATCCAGCATAAAAACCAATAACTCACTTTCTGTATAATCACTTTGTTCATATTTATTCTTCCATAACTTCATTATTTGTACCCTTTCTGCTTCCAAGCATTTACATTGAAGTAATAGATGCCTAATATTTTCTATGCCTTCCTTACACAACTTGCAGACTAAATCACCTATATTTTCCCATTTACGTGTATATTCCCTTGTCGCTAAAGATCCCGTTCGAGCCTTAAACAATAAACTACTTTCCTTACTATTATCATAAATTAACTCACACCCAATGTTCCGTTTACTTCAATATATATTTAAACTCATTTTACTCTCCATACTAGTTCTCCATTTCTCCAACTCCCTATTCTTTATTAATATATCTATTCTTCTATCCCACTCCTTACCACTATAACACTCAACAATTCTCCTAACACAATCATTCCACCTTTTGTACAAGTATACTGACATAAATTCTTTATCCAAATCTTCTGCATACCGCATTACCTTTCTCACCCATCTTGTTGCCTGCCCTTTACTTGTAACCCAATTAAATACTATTTTGGCTATTCTTTTATTATCCATAAACTGCAATCTAGCGAACATTTTCATTTTGCTTTTTGCATCTCTCATATAAAAACTTGACCATCCCATTTCTCCTTAAATTGCCTCCTTTGCTGTCCATACCTCTGCATCTAAATAAGGCATGTCTTCCTACTTCCCTTTGTACTTTTTCTAAGTAATCTAATACCCCTTTACTAACACATAAAGCATCATTGCCATATGTCAACCCTGCTACTGCCACTCCCTTCCATACAATTCTAGCTACATCATATTTATTATATGAAAACACTGTTAATTTCTTTACCAATCCCTTTCTTTTCTTTGCTTCATTTATCAATTTTTTCTCCCATTCATCCAAGCAATTTTTCTGATTATTCAAGATGATTCCCAAATAACTATATCTATTCACCACACTTAACTTTATATTCCCCAATAAGAAATCTGTCTTTTCCTTCGCCAGTATTCACCAACAATATATTTGATTTTTCTTCACTAAATTTAATCCCCATCCCTTGCGCATGTCCTCAGCATAACTTCCATCTTCTCTTCTCTCTGTATACAAAAAGACATCAACCGCAAAAAAAAAAAACCCCCGACAATGTATATATTCCCTTGCCATCTATTAACGGTATCTCTATCCCTCTTCCTAGTCTTTCTATTGCTCTCTCCATTTCATTCATATATGCAACAAAAACAAAATAGGTGACATCGGGCATCCTTGTCTTAGTCCCACCCCATTTTTAACATCAACTGATTCTATATCCCCTCGATGTGATGTATTATGGCTTCTCCTTAAACGAAGTCAAGAATATCTCAGCAATTATGCCCAGATAAACCTGTTAGCCATTTTATTTTACATTCTCCACTCTAAATTTACCCATAATCTGCTCTATCCCATTTCCACAACATAATCTTTGTCAACTCTATAACCTTTATATCTAAATCCCCCTTATCTTTTCCCAAACCCAGCATAAAAACCAATAATTCACTTTCTGTATAATCACTCTTTTCATATTTATTTTTCCACAACATCATTATATGTACCCTTTCTGTTCTCAAACATTATTATATAATAAATAGGTCAAGGGTGACACCACACAGCCATTCTGGGAATTAAATTGTCGCATTTTATATGTTCAATTATATGAAAGCAAGCAATCTTTTTTAATACTTATTGAAGCTCAAAAAATCTTACAAATATATTGTAACATTGTTCTCTCCTGGATTATTAACATCTTTTATACTAATGCATTATTTTAATAAATTTACTTTGTTCTTTTATCTCAAATGTAAATCTAATTACAGACATTGGAAAAAACTGGGCTAATAATTGCTAAGATGTATTTTTATTAACCAATAATTATTTATGCATGATTAAAAGACAATTTCGATTTTTATACTGCTCTGACAGAAATTCATTTTAGTATATATATTCTTGATTTTCACATTTTTGACAATATTACCCACAAGCTTAAAAAATAAAAAATACTTGTTACTTCTTAAATTTGCTGTTTCGATATCAGAGAAAATACAATATTTGATATAAAGATGCCATACAGAAAAAATAATGAAAATGAAATTCAATCATGCATAGAAAAACATATAATAACAAAACAACTTTGTGAACCACAATAATGGACAATAAAAAAAAATAAGCACAATAAAGTTGTCTAATGATATTCTGAGAAAATAAAGACCAAATTTTTATCTGGTAACAATTTCTCAGCATTGCTGAATATTGGAAAAACTCTTTAAAGTAATGGCTAATAATGTCTTATCAATGTTCAATGGGTGTCTGCAGATTTAACTGCACATAAAAACAACTGGGTTCCAGGTAAAAAAAATTTAAACATTGTCATGCATGCTCCAGATAAAAAGAACAAACCTTCATGATCTGTGAAATTTCCATCCTCATATCTGAAGTCCTATGTATTAGAACTAGCTATTAAAAGTGATGCACTTTATACCTAACAGACAACCAGTACGCAACTTGCAAAGTTGTGATAACCTCAGTCATGGATTCAATGATCACTTCCTTAAATCAAAATTTATGTAAATAAATCATTTTTTTATAGCGCGATGTTTGTAAACTGTAATATTTAACACAGCATTACGCTGTTGCACATGCGCTTTGAAGATTTTAACTATAAATGAATGAATACTAACACTCAACCACTTTTACTGAACACTGCCATGTTACTTTATTAACATATCATATCCTTTAAGCTAGTGATACTTTGCAGCAACTAGTCATTATAAAGTCTATCTAGATTGTTGGTTTAACATCAAACTATTATACAATTATGAAAACATCTGTAGTCATTGAGATAACTTAAAACATCACCCCATGACTATATAAATCCAGAACCAAATAGCAGATCAGCGATCTAAAAATCAATCATAAGAATCTGTTTCACACTGACACTATAACTCATTGTCAATATTTTTTTTCACTTTCTGGAATTAGAAGACATACTTAGTGTTAAATACATGACGAAAAAAAATCAGGATTTTACATAACAGTTTTACCATTTTTTTACTAAATATCAAAAGTGCCAAAAATTAAAATTTACAAGACCAAAATACAATGGTAATCTAATATCACACCTACATATTAACGATATCAGCTCAAATACACACAATATTCAAATTTCCAATTCATTAGTTTGCATAGCAAAAAAAAAAAAATGTGGCGAGTCAAGAACAATGTAAATCTGAGGATGGTGTTCATTGATTTTAATCATTATTTCATGGTAGTTTATATAGTTGGAAGATATTAAAATTACAGAGACAAAACTCTCCATACAGTAACGCCACTCAGTGCAAGCCAGGGTAATCAATGGATGCAGGAATGGCTTGCACTGTGTAAACAGCTTGTGTAAGCATAAAGAATGGTAATCATGTGATATTAATATTTAGTAAAAATAAATAAAAATTGTGACCTGAAAGTGAAAGATGAACCATTCTTTATCTACAAGTAGATATATTAAAAGATAGCTTAATAATATTTGGTTCAATAAAGTGTCTATGTAATTAATAAAATTTCAAAAATTCTAATTATCAATTAAGTGCGGAAAAAGTAAGTGAGCTCTAGTTATTATTTGTAAAATTTTATATTATCTCTAAAAACTTTTTGATATAATTTTTGGTTAAAACTGATAGAAGTAATTGTAAGCCGAATGTAGATTTTATTTGTATAATTTTGTAATATGAATATAAAGGAATATATCTTTAATAATATTTCTGGAGAATTTGTAAAAAATAGAATGATGGATACCATTTATTGTTCAATGTATTAAATTATTGAGGGTCTCATAATGGCCTGATTTCAAGTTCTGGCTGGGCTAAAGCTTAAAGCAATATTTTCAAAATCAATCAGGCTTAAAATGTGTTTTTCGTCAAACATATTCCATTATCAACAGGTATACAGCATCTTGTAACTATGAATAAAAAAATTGTTTCAAATCCTCATCAATAAGAAATTATGCGAGTCTGATAAATAATGTTTTCCATTATTCTTTAACGAAGAGCAGTTGGAGAAATCATTATTTTGCAGTAACTATTTAAAAGCTGATTTATTTTTTATCTATATAAGAACTATAAATGATATTTGGTTTTTGTAAGTTTTTTTCTATTAAATTTATTTATTTATTTTGCATTTTCTTCATCATTATGATAATAATTATATTTTTAAAAATTATAGAAATTTTTTGTTTGTAAAGATTTGTGACTAAATTTTATTCCTGGATAATTAATGCATGCTAATCATGTCTTATTTATATGCAGAAAGTGTTAGAAACATAATGGATAAAATTAATCGTAGAATTAAACTTGAGTGAAGTGCTTTTAATAAAAATAAAATAAAAAGAAAATATGCATAAGTTTGTGATTGGCTTACTTATGGATCTGAGATTTGGACACTTAACAGAAGAGCAATACAGAACTTTCTAAATAAGAGATGTACTTTAGAAATAACAAGAAGGAATCGAAAATTTAATACATGGGTGAAAAACCAAACAGCTATTATTGATATGATTGAAAAATTTAAGAAATTGAAGTGGATCTGGTATGGACATATTGCTAGAAGAAATTAATAGATGGACACATGAAATTTTAAACTGGATCCCAAGAGATTGTAAAAGACTTAAAAGATTACGTATGATATGGATGAATGAAATAATGCAGTTTGCTGTTGTAGTACGGAGGGATTGGAGATCGGCGAAACTGAATTAAACTTGGAAAGACATTCATTAGGCAGTGAATCTAATGATTAAAAATATCCTTTTACATAACTTCAAGATTTTATTCTCTCACTATTTTCTTATACTGAACAAATATTTGAAATAAAAAAAGGCAAAAAATCGCTATGACTATATTTAAATATTATTTAGATAACAAGTTTTTCAGCATTAAAAATTGTATACGCATATTCTTGCCAAGAATGATGATGCCGGTAAAAAAAATATTTTGAAAATAATGTAAAAAATAAATGCATTATAATCTTAAATAAAATACTTAATGCTATTTGATAATGTTCTGATAATGATGTTCCAAGAAAATATAAACAGAAATCTCGAAAACTAGCAAACGTTCACTCACGCAATGAATTTAATGCAATTATAATAATCTTCAGAATAATGAATGCTAACGTACAACGTAATGTTTAGTTTTAGCAATATGTACATATAGTTGAATATATATCCTATAAATAAATTTCAAGAATTAATATTCAAATTAACATTTATTTCATACCTAAACGACAATAAAATCAGCAAAACTGAATTCTAGAAGTTTCTAAACAAAAATTTAATATAATTTAATTCTTCCACTTTGTATATTATTTGAGGTATTATTTAAATAACAAATAAAATTTTATCTATTTTAAAAATTTAATTTATTTATTTTTAATTTTTCTTTAAAAAATATAAAAAAACAGTGAGTATTCAATTATTTACCTCAATATCTTTCCACTTACTGTAGTCAACCATTTTGCTAAAGCTTAAACCGCCGCATACGCTCAAATCATAGGAAGTAATTGGTTGAAAATGCTGATATTAAGTATAAAAGATCTATACGTTTGTCAGAAATTCATCTTAGAAAAATTCCTTCGTTTCCTTTTTTTATTTTTTTCTTATTTATCTGTTCGACAGTCTTATACGCATTTTATTGAAATAATTATTTTCTTTATTATTATTATTCTAGTAATTAATATTATTTGCGCGTAAAACTACTTATCAAAAATATATATTGTTTTTATTTAGATTCCTAAATTCTGAAAATGATGTTAAAACCAAATGAAAATAATTGAAGTATTCCTTTTTTAATGTTTAAATTAGTATAATTTATTTAATTGAAGTGGCGTGGTTTTATATATATTTGCGCATTAAGTAAAAAACTTGCAATATAAGTTTTTCAACTATTAAATATGATATACAAAATTCTCTAATCGAATAACTTCGACTGATCGATTTTATTGGTGATAGTTTGTCATAAAATAATTGACGTAAACTTTATCTTTCCATAATAGCAAACTTTTGTCAAAATTTCATAGTTTAATATTATATTAAACTACTATACTTATTTAAGTTCATCAAATATAAAATAAGGCCATTTTCTGTTTTTGTAAGTCGAATGTAGTATTAAGAAACCAAAAAATTCACCTTCAAAATTTTATTAGTTTATTTTAATATGCACACAGATATACCAATTATTTATGTATTGCAAAGACATTCTTTCTAAATGCTATATTTAAATGTCAATAAGTTTCTATTTATTATAATCCAATGTAATTAGTTATAAATTAGACCAAAACTAATTTCATCACATGAACACCATTTCTTATGCTTATACAAGTCATTAAAACAGTAGCAACCTATATATTAGTGCTATCCAGTGTAAGTCATAGTAGTCAGTGGATGCTAGAAAGTTTGTATATAAAATCCCTATCTAGTCCAATATTCCGAGAGTTGTTTCTATTATGTGGCTTTCATCAGCACTGAGCCTTGGATCTGAAAACACTACATCTAGACCTTAAATACAATGCAACCCTCCAGCAGCCTCCCTTTGAATTATTTAGTTAACTATGAAGCTATGAACCCAAAATAAAAAAAACAATAATGTTTTCAATCCAAGTAATTCGCTTGTCTAGTCATGCAGATCTGAATTCAGTTTAGTATCTACATATTTTGGTGTGTTTAGTTTTTTAATAATCACAGTCATCATAATTCTATGGACAGGATTGTTTTAAAACCACTAAAACATCACATGATCATCATTTTCTTTGCTCATTTAAACTGATAATACGGAAGCAAACTTTCTATACAGTAGTATCACCTAATGCAAGTCGTAGAATTATTGTGACTGTGGATATTAAAAAATCAAAGACACCAAAATGTACAGATATTTGCGTGGATCTAGTTCTGTATAATTATACAAGCTAATTAGCTTGGATTGATAACATTATTGTGTTTTCATCTAGGGTTCATAGCTTTATAGTTTATTAAATAGTTAAAAGGTGGCTGCTGGAGGGTTGCATTAGATCTTATAGATCTAAATGTAGTGCTCTCAGATTCAAGATTCCTCACAGGATAAGTTATGCACAAAACATCTTGAATCCATTGATTACTATGGCTGGTACTGGGTGGCTATACTGTATGGAGAGTTTGCTACTGAAACATAGGGCACCATGATCATGTGATGTTTTAATGGTTTTAAACTATTTCTGCCCATAGGATTATGATGACTGTGGTTATTAAAAAACTAAAGACCCCAACATGTATAGATATTGAATTGTGTTTAGATTTATATGACTGCAAGCAAATTAATTTGGACTGAAAACATTGGCTCATAGCTTTATAATTAACTACAAAGTTAAAATGGTGACTGCTAGAGGGTTGCATAAGATCCTATAGATCTAGGTACAGTGCTCTCAGATCCAAGGCTCTTCATTGACGAAAATCACAAGCTAGAAATTAATCTGGGGATATTAGATGAGAAGGCACTGGATAAGGATTAAACTGCACAACTTTAGCATTAAGTGCTTATTATAGCTTGCACTAGGTGGCACTATTGTAAGGATAAATTTGTAGCTGTTTAAATAGCTTGTGTAAGCATAAGTAAAAGGGGACGTGATGTTTTAATAGTTTAACTGAAATATCAATTGAGGTTTTTTGAAGGTAATATAAATGTGTGTATGATTATTACAATCTTAATAGCAAAAATAGATTGATTTATTCTCAGGATATGGTAAAAGTCTTCATGGCTATAGTTGGCAGCTGAAGGCAGAAGATGCTACGAGTGTTTGGCTGTCAACCCAAGCTATTATTTAATGATACTGGTTATTTAGATACCTATAATTGTATGTCATTTTCAAGTGAAGGGAGATTCCATGAATTGGAAGAAGAAATGTCTAATATTAAATGTGATATTTTGGGGCTCTGTAAAGTTAAAAGAAAAAGTGAAGAAACAATTGACTTAGGGATATGTATTTTATTAAAGCATAAACAACTGGAATGGGGTTTTATTTTAAGTAAAAAATAAAGAATGCAATATTCGTAGTAGAGATTGACAGCATATCAGATAGAGGAGAAAATTAATTAATCAACTTAATGCAAGATATCAAATACAGAAAATTCAGTTTTATGACCAGCAAGTTATCATTGTGATAAAGAAATAGAGGATTTTTATATAAATGGACAAAATATTTTCAATCAGACCAAACAATATTTTAAAATTGTACAGATTTTAATGCTAAAATTGGTAAGTATTTGAAGATAAAAGCGCTGTGGATAAATTTAGTTGCAGTGATAGAAATGAAAGAGGACATACATGGAGTTTGTAGAAAAACTATATTATAATCAGGACCACCGCATGCGAGTGTTCAGGGCACAGAGGCATTTCATTACTGGGGCCAAGACATCAAGATAGTAAAATTTATATGAAATAAAATTGTTTACATTTTCAAATCATTTCATCGTTCGAAATACATTCTGAGCATAAATATTTTTTATTTAAATATAAGAGGAATACTTACTTCTTTACTTAAAATTATTTGTGACAATTATCTGAGCATGATCTTGGAATATGCTATATATATACTCTTATCATTATGCTAAACTGAAAAGACCAACACCATTTTCTCATGCTAATTAATAAAACTTATATGTAAATGTTTAGAATTCCAAATCACTTTTTTCCTAGAAACACATTCTGATTATAAATATTATTTAAACATAAATGGAATATTTCTTTATTTAAATTTTTATGGCAGTTGCTCAAGCCTCAAAATATATTTCTTATATACTCAACCATTACACAAAACTGACTATCACTATAATTAATATTTATATGTAAATAAAAATGTTTAGATTTTCCAAACATTATTATTTAAATATCCTAATTTATATAAAATCTAATATATTATTATTAATAATTTATTTAAAAATAAAACTTATTTTAAAAATATTGCCTCATTATTATAATAACTCTGCATAAGATGAAATTACCTTTACTAGTAATGTTTTACACATCTAAATGTGTTCACTTGGGAATATGGTTGAGTGCATCCCTTAAATGTTAGGTCTCGGTTCAATGTTGTATTGTGCAACCATTTTTTAATAGTATTATCTTTCTCTTTTTTGTTATTATTATCTTATATTACTTTATTACATGTTTTATTAAATAGCTTTTTCTATTTACAATAATGATATCTTTTTTTTAAATGCAGCAATAGCTTTGTATGTATTCTCTAACTAAAAATTTGTAATCGATCTAAAACCCACACTGTGATGCAAATCTAAACAAAACAAAATAAAATGCAAGGGTTTTAATGGCTTCTAATAATTTATTGAATAAACAATCTATGTATGAAAATTTGAAATTGTTCTCTTAAATAAATCCTGGCTAAATCTTTAATTATCAAACTGATAATAATAATCAGAAAATAATAAATTCTTTTCAACAGCTATATAAATATCAATTTTTTTTTATATATTAAAAGCCTTTTTCAGCACCTGATTTGGTGCCCTTTTAAAAAAAATTGATATTTATATAGGTGTTGTAATTATAAATTTATTTAACGCACATTGATTACGTAAGTAATATTTACTAAGGCAATAAACCTAAGGCATGTGTGCTTGAAAATGTGAAGGTAGGGACCTCTACAGGTCTTAACCACAAGCTTACACATTGGAAGAATTTATTATTTTCTGATTATTATTTTATGAAAGAACAACATAAAGATATTTATTCTTTTTCAATTTTAATAAAGTATAATATATTGAAGCGATATTTACATATGCTTCATGTCTGTAATTTAAAAATTCGAAGAAATTTTTAAAAGTAAAGACTTTTAACAATTTTAATAAATAAAAATTATATATATATATTTAAATGCTCAGATAAATATATATTGTATGAATAAGTATATGTTTATTTTAAAAGTAATTTAAAGCAAAATATTTCTTTTATTAACATTTATAAAGGCATTTTATAATTGAAACAGGCAAAACTCATTATACGTATTGCCACACACAGCAAGCTAGAGTAATCAATGGATACCAGAAGGCTCGTGGATTAAATCCCCATCTAGTGCCTACTCATCCAAGGCTCCTCACTGATGAAGGCCAAGCCAGAAAATAGTCTGGGGATATTAGATGAGTAGGCACTAGATGGGAATTTTATGCACAAGCCTTCTGGTATCCATTGATTACTCTAGCTTGCTGTGTGTGGCAATACATATAGTGAGTTTTGCCTGTTTTAATAACAGTTATAAGCATGCATAAGAAATGGTGATCATGTAATATTTTATAATTATGAAGTGGAAATGGCATTATTTTAGCAAATGTATTTAAAATTATTATAAACAGATGATTAATTAGGAGAATTATTTGATGTAATGTAGTCTGGTAATCTCTTTCAAAGATAAAATTTTGTAAATGTCATGATTGGACAAATATGCCATGGACTAAAATGAAGTTGAAGGGTTATCTACCACCAATAAATCAATGGACTGAAATGACACACTTGACCCAGTTTTGCTAATAAGCCAACTCCAGAAACTATAAATAGGGGTTATAAATCATTGTAATTTTAATTGATTATTGCTGAACTACTTTGATTGCTGAAATACTTTGATTTTATTACTTCAACCATTCTGATTCTGCTTTCAGTATATGTGTTGTAACTGGTGTTGAAAAATACAATGGAAGAGTAGAGAAGCTACAATCTACTTCACTTTTGCCAGCCAGCAGAGTGTGGGCTGAAAATCCATAGAGAAATATGGAAAGGAGCAGCCAAATAATGTGCAACCAGCACTGTGTCCATTATATGCCTAAACATTGCGTTTCTAATGCTTTGAGGAGAAACCATCCATAAATCAACAAACTATTGTCTGATACTTTCTGATTAAAACCTACAGCTGCCATAGCTATAGTTGAACAACTGAATTCTGCTAAAAGTATACCAATACCTGAAATCCGAGTTTGACCTCTTAGTGATAAAATGGATGGGCAGAATACTGAGTGAATCTAATATTTAATTACAAGTATAGTACAGATTCAGCCTGTATTCTGACTGTCTTCTGTATATTTATTAAGTCTTAAGATCTTACATGTGAGGGATCAGAGTGACTTACAGTCAACATGGGTATGACCACAAAATTGGCAAACAAACACTTAAAACATGCCACCATCAGATTTTTCAATGATATGGATGGCAGAAGAGTTGGAGAATGGAAAAGATTGAAGCCTGTCCATTAAAGTTTGAAGAATTTTTATTTTAATACAAACTGACTATTGATTGTATATGTGTGTGGGAGATGGTGATTCAGATCAACTGATAAGTACTGGTTCAGCACAAAATAATTTATTGGAAATCAGTTATCTTTTTCACATATATGTGGTCATGTGTATCAGTTGTATAAGATGGAGTTGATGACTGGAAGGAGCATAAAAGTTTTGGTTCAAATCCCCTCTACTTACATCTAGCTTATGTATATATACTATATTTGTGAAAAACAAAAACAAGTTTTAATCACGTTAAAACCTGCTGACGCTTGTATTTATGATCAACAGATGGTGTTTTTACCAAAAACACGATCAAGCGTTTGTTTACATAAACGATCAAAGAGTCAGAATTAATTATCTCTTTCGTTTTAGCCCACTTTCAGATCAGCTGATTTCAAGCTATTTTGCTATCATCAGTGAAAGACAGAGCCAAGAAACTAGATCTAAAAACTGACTCCAAGTGTTTATGCACAGAGTTTCTATCAGTTTGCAAGCATGAAATGCTTGTAAAGAGTTAATATGATATAAGAAAATATAACTTAAATCATGGGAAAATCTCTAGAAGAGAATAAAAATTTCACAAGTATATTGGTAAGAAAGTTGTTTTAGTCATTAAAAAAATAAGATGAAGCTTTTATTACAAAAAGGGGTAATATCATGCAATCTATGAAAGTGTTTTAGAAAGAATTATACAGTAATAAAGAACAAGAAAATGAAGTAATTTCTATAATTGCTACATCTTCTGAATTGCTGTGTATTTTAAATGAAGAGATGAATTTATATAAAGAAGAGAAAAACCCCATGGAATGATGGAATTATTATTGATAATATTTTAAAAGAAGTTTGTAAAACTATATATAAAATATTAAATGATAAAGATATATGATTGGAAGAATGTAATAGTGATATTGATATTTAAAAAAGATGATAAAGGAGTTATTAAAAATTATGGATCTATCAGTTTTATAGAGATCTTTATCAACATAATTATAATTTGTCTGTCATGGAATTTGGTTCAAATCAACTAAAAAGTGTTGTTAGCATAATGGATCTCATCCAAACAAAAAAAGTCATAGAAATGAATGATTAATATGAGCTTCATAATGCTTTGGACTTGTAAATTATAAAAAGGTATTTGATTCTAAAATCATTTACTTAATAATTAAAGCTTTGGATCATCAAGATATAAAGCCACAACACTGTCATGTTCTGAAGAATATTTTTCAAAATGCATCAATAGCAATTAGATTGCATGATCATATTAAGAACATTAACATTAAAAATGTGTGAATGATAGAATAATTTCATATCTCCAAAAAAATTTATGTCAATTTTACCAGAAAGTATTTTGAAGATTAAAATGGGAAGATAATCAAATACATGAAGATTTAAGTTGTCCAAATTTTTCAGATGATACGTTGATTTTGCAAATAATGCTTCAGAGTTTCAGGAAATATTGACAGTGTTATCAATGGAAAATAAAGTAGAGTTACAGATAAATGCTAAAAAACTAAAATAAGGTTTAATGCAATTTTTTTAGAAAAAAAATTAATAATCATGAATTATTAAAAATTACAAATATCTTGGTAAAACTATTAATATTGATGGAAACATAATGAGTGAAATTCCAACATTAGAATTTAGCTTGGATGGAGTGTTTTTATTTAGAGATAATTTAATATTAAAAGAAAATATATCTCTATATTTAAAAATGAAGATCTTTAATAGGTATGTTTTACCATTTTTTATTTATGGATCTGAAACTTGAAGACTTAACATAAAACCAATAGAGACTTCAGGCCACTCAATGAAATAAGAAAAGATGTATACTGAAAAATAATAAAAAGATATTCCAAACTAAGTATGTGGCTGAGAGAAATATAGATATCACTGATAACTAAAAGACTAAAGAAGCTGAAGTTGCACTGAACAAATTTCTAGAAGAAATGAAAATAAATAGATAGTAGAAGGTTTAAATTGGATACCAAGGGGTTGTGATTATGTTATTTTAGTTGTTTTTTATTTATTGGACTATTTCCGTCATCTAATATAAGTATTGAATGTCTTTAGAAAAAATTAATTTTATTTAAATACATGAGCCTTCCATCATCAGATTTTCAATGAAATGAACAGCTGAAGAATTGTGGAGTGGATTGAAACCTGTCCATTAAAGTATGAATATTGGCTATCTTAATATAGACTGGACATTGATTGTATATATGTGTGGAGATGATAATCTGAACCAGCTGATGAGTGCTGGTTTATCTTTTTGATGTGTATGATCAAGTATGTCAGCAGTATGAGATAGCGTGGATAGTTGAGGGTCCTGTGAAAGTCTGAGTTCAAACATCCTACACATTACATATTGGAGTGCAGACATGAAAAAGCTTGTACAGTAGAAAAAAATACATATATTAAAATATAGGTCTGCCCATCACTCGTATATATATATTATGTCCTATACATGAGGAGTCAGAGTGACTTATGGTCAACATGGGTAGGATGAGAAAGTTGGCACCAATGTGGGCTTTGAGTATTCCATCATCAGATTTTCAATAAAAATGGACAGCTGAAGAGTTGTGGGGTGGAGTGGATTGAAGCCTGCCCTTTAAAGTATGAAGGTCGGTTATCTTAATATAAGCTGTGCATTGATTATATATATATATATATATATGTGTGTGGAGATGATAATCTGGACCAACTGATATGTGCTGGTTTAGCACAAAGTACCCATATTTGTCCTTACTTATCTTTTGACATGTGTATGTGTCAGCAATATGAGATAGTGGGGATAGTTGAGGGTCGTGTAAAAGTCTGAGTTCAAACCCCCTATATATTACATATTGGAGTGCAGGTATGAAAAAAACCTGTACTGTAGAAAAAATACATTAGATGATGGAAATAATCTAATATATAAATACAAATAAGGAAGTTCGTGCGATGTGAAAAAGAAAGATTATAGAAAGAAAAAACTGATTTAAATTTGGAGAGATTTTAATTCTGTAATGGAACAACAAAGGTTGAAAATGATGAAGGTATTATTCTAGATAAATATTAGTAAATTGCGATGAAATTTATGAATTAGTAATATAAGAAAATTAGTTATATGTAGTAAATATTCAAAAATTATTTCTACTGTACGCAATAATTATTTAAAATCACATAATTGAATATAACAAAATTACATGCCTGTTGAGGCGCTGGAAAGAGAAGCTATAATAAATACTATGAATCGATAATATACTTGTCAGTTGAGCGTTTTCGAGGCATTTAATCTCATATTCATAGCTGTAAACAAACAAATAGGGCAGAATAGATTGTAAATGGCCATATGCAAATTATATTTAAATTTTTTAATTAGCCCAGTGTTTGGAAATTTCAAAGCATGTGTCACATCTGTTAATGGAGTTATTGTTGCTATTAATAAAGTACGCTTCTTTGATTTTCGTTTACAGTCGTTCTACTCAATGCATACTATTATAGGGTCGTAGGGATCGAATGTGTGACCGGTCTTTTTTGAATGCTCCAAAAATATTAATATTGATGAATTGTCGTTATTTTTCTGTGCTCTTTTATATGTGTGTTTGTTCTATCGTAAATAGTGGCTTTGGTTTCACCATTCAAGCTGAGGGCATGAGGTGCTATAAACGACATGGGGGGGGGGGTTTGATCAAGGTCAACTTTGTTTTTAGAATTATTAATAAGGCGGTTAGTGCAGGGGGGTGTACAATTCTGTATTCTAGTGTATAATCATATACTTTAAAATAAGACCACTTATGAGATGTCTGTATAATAATATGCGATTAAATAATCTACTGATAATACCTTGCTGATTTTAATTTATTTGATCGCTTAATCATTACATAGGCATATTAATATATGTTTTCATAGATATATTTATATTTTATTCGGTGCTGTGGTATTAGAGCTGCGACATGAAGAATTATAATCGTTTAATCATTAAATTAATTAGGTTATTAAATCAAAAACATATTTTAAAATCTACATTAAAAAAAAACAAAAAACAATTTAACAAAAAAAAAAAAAAATACGAAAAGCATTAATGTGAAGAATAGTTAAAATGCGTGTTTAAATCAAATTGAGTGTGTGTTTGCACGTGCATATTCTGCATAATCTATTTTAATACATTTTACAGGCTTACACCTGCATTTATATATGTAATATATGCGGAATTCGAACTCAGACTTTCACACGACCTACAACTCTCAGTGCCATCTTATATTGCTAACTCACCTGATCACACACATGTTGAAAAGATAAATAATCACCAATATACGCATTTCGTACTAAACCAGCACTCATCAGTTGGTTCAGATTAACATCTCCACACATATATACAATTAGTATTCAGCTTTATATTAAGATAACCAATCTTCATACTTTAATGAGTGCTGGTTTAGTACGAAATACGTATATTGGTGATTATTTATCTTTTCAACATGTGTGTGATCAGGTGAGTCAGCAATATAAGATAGCACTGAATTTGTAGGTCGAGTGAAAGTCTGAGTTCGAATCCCGCATATATTACATATATAAATGCAGGTGTAAGCCTGTACTATGTATTAAAATAGATTATGCAGAATATGCATGTGCAAACGCACATTCAATTTGAATTAAACACGCATTTTAACTATTCTTCACATTAATGCTTTTCGTATTTTTATTTTTGTTAAATTGTTGTTTTTTTTTTAATGTAGATTTTAAAATATGTTTTTGATTTAATAACCTAATTAATTTAATGATTAAACGATTATAATTCTTCATGTCGCAGCTCTAATACCACAGTACCTTTTATTCTTTTAAAAGAGAGGATTTAACACATATAAATAAATATTATTTGTTAAAAAAAATTGAATGTTTTCGTATGTATGTGTATAAACCATATATACTGCACTTAAATTGCGTGTTTCTAAAAACTAATTATGTGAAAAACTAATCCGATTACGAAGGACTCGCAATCTGACTGTTGCCAAGACGAAACTACATTCAGCCTAACGTAATCTTTTCGCTAAGAATAAACAATACTCGTATTAGTTTTTAAATAAGCGCCAATTCCAAAGAAAAACAGAGACCTCCAAAATAAAAAGTAAGTCATTTAAGATTGAGAGGCCTAAAGGAGACGTCGATAATAAAGAAAATTGTCTGTCAAAATGATTGAAAAAAGTCCCGTTCTGTGCCCTTTACTGATAGAAAATATTTCGTTGATCAATCCAAGCATTGCTGTCATTGATTAATGCACATGATATAAAAGAATAGTCTCATAACCAATATTTCAAATGATGCTATTAAAACAGCCATGCTGCTACGCATCTTAGATGAAAAATAATCAAAATCCCAAATCATTTTGCAAAGTGGTGAAAGCCATTATTGATCAATTTTGACTGAAAGTTTGTGATGATGGTGTTATTTTAGTTGCAATTATATGCTGAACTATTTACATAATCTAATATTAATTGTTAAATGTCTTTAGAAAAATTCAAACTTTATTTAAACTTTTCAAATAAATTAAACTGTTAGTAATAGCATACAGGTTAATATATAAAACAAGGATTTGAGTGATATTATTCTCCTCTCTACCTACCCAGTGAAAGTATTTAGCATGGGAATAACTCTAAGGACCTTTAAATTCATGAACTAAGCTACTAGATTAGTTGATTAGAGTATTACTATTAAATATTCATAAATCTAAAGATTCCTATTTCAATTCCCATGCTAGTGCTGACACTTGTCAAGTTAGCAACATCCGAAGAGATAATATCACTCAAAATAGTTTTTTCAAATGATTTGTTTAGCTGGCATTTATCAATGAAGCTTCTTACAGCAAAATAGCAGAACTCTTTCTTAAAAATTGAGTTATGTGATATTTGACTTTGATTTTTTGTTGCTTATTTATAGTCTTTGCTTTAAAGTCTTAAGCAATGTTATATTGATAAGGCTATTAATATATGGTTTGGCTGAAGATCTCTCAGCCCCATATAGCTATTCAAGTTGGATAGCTGGGTTTGAAGACATTTAGGTGTCTAAAAATTTCAGATTTTCTACTTGATAGCTAATTTTAAGATAAATACTGGCTTTGGCTTGGCCTTTTTAGATCTAGTGTCTGAAACTATCCTAGTGCCTCAATGAGGAGTGCCAAAGCATGAAACCATTGATCTGAGGTTAGGGAGTGGTTTTCAAGATAGAGATTTTTAAATGCTTTGTTTAGCTGGCATCTATCAATAAAACTTGTTAGAGCAAATTAGCAGAGCTCTTTATTATGTTATACACCTGGGTCTCGTTTTATGTGGATTATTTTAATGCAATTTTGAAGTTATGTGATTCATGTTTCTCTATATTTATTAGATATCAAGAAATTTAAATTATTAATAACTTATTTTCACTTGAAATACTTTTTTTTTTTTTTTCAAAAATATAACGTTATATTAGCAGCTAACGTTGGTATGGCTTGAAGAAATATTTAGATTTTTAGCTTCTATATAAATAGCCTATTTATACTAATTAGTAAATAATAATAATAGATTTATACTTACATATAAAAATATCGCAATAAATGTTCAAAAAATTTAAACTTTTAAAATGTCATCATCATCATTATCAACCATTATCAATCCACTGCAGGATGAAGGTCTCTCCAAGTTTAATTCTTCTTCTCCGATCTTTAGCTTCTCTTCTCTACACCACCCCTGCACACTTTCTTATTTCATCCATCCATCTCACATGTGGTCTCTTTCTGAGTCTTTTACAATCTCTTGGAATCCAGTTTAAAATTTCAATTGTCCATCTATTATCATCTCTTCTAGCAAAATGTCCAGCCTAACTCCACTTCAATCTTTTAATTTTTTCAATGAGGTCAGTATCACCTGTTTGTTCTCTTACCCATACATTGTGTTTTCGATCTCTTCTTGTTAATCCCAACATAATCTCTCCATACTTCTTTGAGGGGTCTGAAGTCTCTTTATTGCTCTTCTATTGAGTGTCCAAGTCTCAGATCCATAAGTAAGAAATGGTAAAACACATTTGTTAAAAACTTTCCTTTTCAAACACATAGGCATATTTCCTTTTAGTATCAAGTTATTTCTACCAAAAGCACTCCAACCAAGTTTAATTCTATG
This sequence comes from Epiperipatus broadwayi, assembly GCA_028023455.1. NCBI lineage: Eukaryota > Metazoa > Onychophora > Udeonychophora > Euonychophora > Peripatidae > Epiperipatus > Epiperipatus broadwayi. The sequence goes on along the minus strand of JAQFVV010012416.1, from coordinate 6,165,887 downwards.
ATTAATTTCCTCCATTATTTTTCCATCTGTATTAATAATCTGACCAAGGTATTTGTAACTGTTAACTTCTTCTAATTCATCATAATCAATCTTTATTTTCATATTTTGAGCAAATAGATTAAACATTACTTTAGTCTTTTTAACATTTATCTTTAGTCCTACTTTCCTACTTTCATCTGATAACTCCTGCAACATTTCCTGCAGCTCTGAAGCATTATTTGCAAAAACAACTACATCATCTGTGAAATCTAAATGACTTAAATAATCTCCATTTACTTTCACTCCTTTAGTTTCCCATTTTAATCCACAAAATGCTTCTTGCAGCACTGCTGTAAAAAGTTTTGGAGATATAGAGTCACCTTGTCTTACACCTTTCTCAATGTTGACTTTACCAGTAACATTATGTAATCTAATTGTTGCTGTTGCATTTTTATAAATATTCTTTTAAAATATGACAATATCCTGGATATATACCTTGATGATCCAATGCTTTAATCACTGAAGAAATGTTTATAGAATCAAATGCCTTTTCATAATCTACAAATCCAAAACCGAATGACAACTCATATTCATTTGTCCTTTCTATAACTTCTCTCAGTACCTGAATATGATCTACTGTACTAAAACCACTTTTAAATCCAGCTTGTTCTCTTGGTTGGTGGAAATCCAATGTTCTCTGTAGACGAGTTGTAATTATCTTGGTAAAAATTTTATATAAAACTGATAAAAGGCTGATAGGTCTGTAATTTCTAATATCTTCTTTATCACCTTTTTTAAATATTAATATTATTACTGCATTCTTCCGATCATCTGGTACATCTTTATCATTTAAAAATTTGGCATATAACTTCTCTAAAAAATTTTCAGTTTCTTCACCTGCTTCTTTTAATATATCAATTATAATTCCATCATTACCTGGAACCTTTCCTTTCTTCATACATTTAATTGCATTTCTCACTTCTTCATTTAAAATTCTGGGCAATTCGGAAGATGTAATAGATATAGGAGGTACTTGTTCTTTATTACTATATAATTCTTGATGAAAATTTTCTACCAATTTCATGATGTCATCTCTCTTTTTAGTAATAATTCCATCTTTTTTTTTATTGCACATATAAATTTTCTACCAATACCAAAATGTTGTTTTACATTCTTAAGACTTTTATTTTCTTCTACAGCTTTTTTTGCTAGTTCACAGTTTTACTTTCTTATATCATTTTCAATTCTTTTCCGCACCATTTTACAACATTCGAGATATTCAATTCTTTTTAATGCATCATTTTTGTATATCTTCATATTTCTTCTTTTCTTCATAAATTCTCTAGTCTCAGTAGAAATTTTATTGGTCAATTGCTGCTTTTTTCTACCAGCTATCTCTGTTGCAGTTTTTAAAAGTGTATCAGTTATTTTCATATTAATTTCATTCAAATCTGAATCTTGTTCAAAATCTACTAATACTTGAAACCGATTTGTAAGTTCTAATTTAAATTCATTAGAATGTTTCTGAAGATTAGGAATATCAACTGTAAATATTGTTTTTCTTAACAATTTTTGTCTTTCTAGTTTTACATTAGCACGTATCTTGCACCTTACTATACGATGATCACTTCCTGTGTTAAATCTATTAAGAACATTACAATCTTGAAATATGTATTTCCTGTTAGTCAAAATATAATCCAATTCTGCTGTACCTTTATTTGGATGTTTCCATGTCCATTTTCTTTTAACATTTTTCTGAAAAAAAGAATTCATAATATAAAGTGTTTTTTTTCCTGCAAACTCCACAAGTCTATGTCCTCTCTCATTTCTATTACCATAACCAAAATTACCTACAGCACTTTCATCTTTCATTTGTTTACCAATTCTAGCATTAAAGTCTTCCATAACAATTTTAAAGTGTTGTTTACTCTGATCAAAAGTCTTTTGTACATCCATATAAAAATCTTCTACTACTTCATCATTATGAGAACTTGTTGGGGCATAAACCTGAATTATCTGCATTTGGTATCTGCTATTAAGTTGTATAACTAATCTTGCCACTCTGTCTGATATACCATCAATCTCCACAATATTGTTCTTCCACTTTTTATTTATAATGAATCCTACTCCACTTGTATTTCCAATATTTGTGTCTTTATAATAGAATATATGTCCACTTTTTAAATCAATTGTTTCTTCACCTTTTCTTCTAACTTCACAAAGTCCAATAATGTCCCATTTAATATAAGACAGTTCTTCTTCTAATTCTTGTAATCTTCCTTCATTTGAAAGTGATCTGCAGTTGTAAGTACCTAAATAAAAAGTTGTCATCAAATGGCAGCCTGGGTTCACAATCAGGGGATTCTTAGCACCCTCCACCTTCGGCCACCAACCGCTGCCTTGGTTGGTGACTTTACAGCCTCCTGTGAATAAGGGCCATGCTTTATTTTTGTCTGTCATAATTGTATATATGTATTGGAAAAATATTTATCAGTTACACAAACATTCATTCTGCCTTATCAGGCACTGAGAAGAAAGACCATGGTGTTTCTTGATCTTAAACTCAGAGGTAAAAAGCCAATAAACTCACCACGCTGGCTATTGTGTGTTGGTGAGCAGCCCATCCATGTTCATATACTATATGAATAAACACATAGTAATAACAGCTGCAATGACAAGAACGTATGGAGTGGACATTAGGAATTTGCCCTGCTCGGTTCCTTTAAGACCTCCAAGAGAAATCAAAGGGTCTCCTTTCAGTTAATAGCAAACTTCTTTGTTATATATAGGAGAAATAAATAATCTTTTAGATTTTTAAAATAAAAAATGAAGATTTTATAAACTGAAAATAATCTTTCTAATGATAATGTATAATATTTTCTTTTGATTGCGATTTCATTTTTTTAATGTAGAAACAGAAAACCATTAACACAGCATAAGACAGAAAGTGGCGCTAGTTGTACATCACATCACGAATAAAAATAAAGTGGTTAACAGGTTTCTCTGGGCATAATTGCTGAGAGATTCTTGACTTCGTTTAAGGAGAAGCCACAATACATCACATCACATCGAATTTCTTACCAGTTTGCAAACGAACGCTAGCGGTAATGATTAAAATATGTATGAAAAATGTAAAATTAAATACTGTAGTAATAAAAAAAGTAAAAAAAAGTTTGTCTTGTATTAATTTTTTTCAAATATTTGAAATTTTTTATTAGTCATACTTTAATTGCTTATTTTTTTAATGCAAATTTTAAAGTAATTCTTCCTTGTTGCTTCGCTTTTATGCAAATTCTGAAAATTACAGCACCTATCCCCCAATTTTTCAAGGTAAGTCAAGTCTATTTTTGTGCGATGTTTTCTAATGCAGGTTTTCTGTTGAACCTATCTACCGCATAAAATGATACTCAGGTATATACTAACCTGTGTGCTATTACTAACAATTGAAAGTATGCAAAAAGTATAAATAAAGTTTGAATTTTTTAAAGACACTAACTTACTCAACCTACAATTATCTAGACATGTAGCCCATCTCCATTTTCATAGCAGAAATCCAAACTAATTTGGAGAATCTTTAAGAATTTGATTTAGAAATTTAGGGAGTTATCTAAAGACTTCATATATGATGATTTATTGGAAAAAGTCCTCCTGAAACAACTTTGATAGGGAATACCTGTTGACTTATTAAATAAGCAAGGGTCCACCATCAGGTTTTTAACATATGGTAAGGACATTAGACAAGGGATAGCAACTGAGTCAATTCTGAAACAATCAAAAGTTTTAAAGTCTCAGCATCAAACTGGCAAAAAACCCAAAAAGAATTGGAACAAACTTTAAATGTGGTTATTGGGGCCATATGGCATGTGAGGGTTAATGGCAATCTGAATACTGTAAAGGATGCAGAGTGGAAATCATCTTGCTAATGTATTGTACCGGTTGAAATTGTCTGTCCACATAACAAGATCTAGCATCAAGGCGAAAGTACCTCGAGTCCAATCATGTGCGAGATACATATGTCAGGAACAAATCATGAACTCTAGGCCTGTATGCCCAGATTCCAGGTTCAATTACTTATGAACAGCAAATCTGATGATACTACAATATTTAATTTACCACCGGCCGACATCGCACATCGGAAAAACAAAGAGACTCAGGGGGAAATCATGACAAATGCGTATATACATTTTAAAACAGACAGGTACCTATGCTTAACTTTAGTGGGATTATTTCTTCAAATTATATACTGAGAGTCGTTAAGCGACATATCAAAAGTTATTTAATTTATGAGATACATTTAATTAGACCATAACAGTAGATATAGATATTTATAGGCTTGAGCTTTTTGAAAAGAGAGGTCTAATATAAAGTGTCACAATGTTAGCATAATGGCTGAATATCTGCGGATCCAATATTTTGAGGTGCTTTATCATATAAAAGAAAACAGTCTAGCCAACTTGCCACCCCACATTTTGTGGAATGGGTTGACAAAGGGTCCTCAGACAGAAATGCACTGGGCCGAACTTTACTGAAATTATCCAATGCATTGCTCTCGTTACGTGAGTATATATATGTATATGGTCCAGGGACATTTATCATCCTATTTACAACATGAAACAAAGATAAGATGACTCGGGTGTTCCGACGCATGCCTCTAGATAAAGCATAGTAACATCAAGAGTGGGCTATGCTAACAATGCTTTGGGACGGACTAATAACTAGTCAAATATCTATAATTAAGCTTATAACCTATAATAATAACATCAAAGATAATGGTATGATCTTATTTATTAAATGTAGTTTAAAGACATTATTAGAAAAGTATTTTAATACCAACAAAAGTTCTAAATCTCCTCCCCCTCTTTCATTACACTTATTTAATAAAATTCCACATTCGTATAACACAGTATACAATTAAGTCTAAGGTGTGCTTTAAGAAAAATATTCATATATATATATATATATTTAGATAGGCGAGAATAAAGACATAAAAAGTAATATGTATATTTAACATATTTGTTTGCATTAATATTGTGCTCTTACGGAAATTATTAACATTGCATAAATTGTAAACTAATCAAAGGTGAAACTTTATTTTTCCCTCTGTTGTTTATGCAAAAAGTATAATAATTAGTAAAACATTTTTTTAAAAAAAATCTCCCAACCTAGCAAGTGTTGTAGTTTTAAAAGTAAAAACAAACTAATTAATTGTTACTCCTATCTAATGCGAGGAGCTATGGTAAAAATGACTATACTGGTGAGGGTGGGAGTTCATTGAAATGTCATTTAGCATTTAAAACATATATATTAGACAAAATATTAATAAAATAATTTCTGCATTAAATTAAAAATGAAAAAAATTACGAGGCTAATCAAAATGGTTATAGATTAAAAGAGACTATAAAAGTTACAAATAATTAATATTAAATTCTTTCATATTTTAAGAGATAATCTGGAGAAAGTTCTGAGTCCATAAAGGTGGCATTTCACAGCGTTACCTTTGGAAAGCAGGTAGCAGATTACCCAGTTGGTTTTCACGGTACAGCAGCAGGTTCGCGGATGTTCATCATTAGGGGCAGGCTGGCTAGAGTTGAGTTGGCCTGGTCATGGAGAGGTGTTTCTTGAAAATTTGAGTGATGTAGATTCATTCGGCAGATGCCTTATGAATCTACATACTCTCCTTGATGACTGAATTTGGGTTCTATTTATATGACTCCAGTTTATCTAAGGAATGCTATTAAGTTGTAATACCTGTGGCTATAAAAGAATATTGCAGAACAGCTTTTAGTAAGGAATGTCTCCTTTGTTAATCAGGTAATGTAAAACAATGCAAACGAATTAATATTTTTAAAACAATTGTTCTAAATCTATTTCTGACTCAGAAATAGATTTTACCAAATGATAAGTTTTGTTAATGAAATTTATTTAATTTTCTAATAGAGATTATAATTTAATCATGCTAATTGATTTTTGTTTAGAATGGTTTTACAAGCTACCAAGCCGATTGCATCATCCCATGCTATTACATACATACGTATTTTTAGTATATAAAATTTTAAATATACATTTTCATATAACATATACAAATATAAATATTAATATATACCTAATCCCCCATCACTTTTAATATATATATATATATGTGTGTGTGTGATTTACGCACATATACGACCTATTAAAATTATATGAAATATTATTATTGATTTATTTAATTCAAGATTATTAAATCTCTTGCTAACATTTATTTTGAATACAAAATTTAAAAAAAAATTAAACTGAATAGATGTGTATATATATGTAGGACTGGGGTTTGAATCCAGTTTGGTGGTGAGGGATCGGATAGGACTATGAAACGCGTGAAACGTAATCTGAATCTCTGTTTCCATTTCATTTTCCCTAACTTAATAAAAAAAATGGCCTTACTTGCCAGTCCAAATGACGATAAAAAAAACCATGTTTGGATGAGTACTAAGTGGATAAGATTGTTTATTATAACTTACTCTATCATAATAAATTCTCTTATAAACAAAATTTTCCGGTCATTATGTGTTTTCCAAAATGTGCATGCATCTTTAAGCAAAATAAATAAATGAAAATTTTCATTTCTGTTTTTTGTATATGTGTGTGTGTCCATATGTATTTTTTCAAACAGGTATGTACCCCCCCCCTCATCACTCTATTCTACCCTGCTACCTTTTCTCTGCTTTCTCTTTTGGGTTATGGTTGTTTTTTTGCACATGAAACAGACATAATTTCATTAGTAACATTCCTATTTATAACATCAAAATCTGTTGGGTGACTATCATATTTGCTTTCAAATTTTGATCATTGCTATAACATCTAATGTATTCATTCCACCATCCATTGGCAAAATTTATAATGGTATTACTACCGGGCGCCAGCCAATCGAGTGTGATCATGATTACATATTGTACTGAAGTACATTGATATTTAATTAATTTTATAAATCTCGCCTTTTAAAAACATAAAAATTGAAAGAATAAAATGTAAAACTAAAGAGCAAGTGGGGGGGGGGAATCTATTATTAAATAAAAATAAATCATAAACTCTTATAAAAAATGATAAGATTTTTTGTTTAAAAAGGAAGGAAAAGGTAAAAAATGATTTAATATTATTTTGATTAATTTATAATAAAATAATAAAGAAAATTAGTTTTATCTTATAATAAAACAATTAAATGTGTGTGTGTGTGAAAGTTTTAAAGAAAATAGAAGCAAAAAGCTGATAATTTCATGAGACAATAGACGCTGCTGTTAATAAAGTTTTCCATTGTTTAAAAAACAGTATAAATATCTCAACATTTTGCTATTCGGAACTTCTTCTTATTTTTGAAATAATTCTTGAAGCAATAAATGTAGCAGTTATTTAAACTGTTATATTTCCAAACATGATGCAGTGTTAAATCATCATGGTGTGCAATCAACTGGAGCCTCTCTATGCATCAAGATCTGCAATTAGTTCGAAAGGAAACCATGTTCAAATAAATTAAATAAGTAGCAGAGTGTGTGTATGTTAATTAAGCCATGAAAGTCACGGAGTGTGTGTATGTTAATTAAGCCACGAAAGTCATACAGTATCACAGGATCCAAGGAAGAGTTGTTAATCGGTCGTAAATGATTCTAAAGAAATCGTATTGTGCTGTGTACGTCATATTGAACTTATAAAATCCTAGATAATTATTGACTTTAATATCTTCTCATTCCTGTTTTTTCCTTTTAAAAAAAAAATAAAAAGATAAACTGTATTAAATAAACTTTAAACTTTATGAATTAATCTTTAAGAAAATAAAACTTTAAACTTCATGAGATAATATTTTGGAATAATAATAATAAACGATATCAGCTTCTATACTGAATAATATTTAAAGACATTGCATGCACGTATGTGTGAGTTTAAAACTAATTGTAACGTGTAGATTTTGTTTATTATGTTGATGTATTAAAATGCTTATTTTAATTTTAAAAGAAAGTGTGCATGTTCTTTTTAAATTATAAGATAAAATGATTGATTTATTTTAAATAAAAGAAAAAACTTAAACTATTTTTCTTAAAATATTTATGTGTATGTTTAATACGTGCAGGAAAGTATAATAATATATTTTAATAAAGTGGGAAGGGAATAAATCTAACCATCGATAATAAATAATTGATTTTAAAGTTAAAAGGAGAAGGAAATTACAATATTATTTTAAAATAAGGATTTGTTGGTTTAAAGACGTAAATGTTTTCTGCATTTAGTACAATATTATTTATTATTTATTTTGAAAATTGAAGTATTAGAGTGGACATTTTTTCATTTAGCTAGGATGATTCGTTTAATTCTTATAGTATTTAAAATAGTAGTAGTAGCTTTGGGCAGTGTATTTAGCATATGAATTGTTGTTTTCTTAGAGGGTGATTAAAAACCGATTGAGCTAGCAGGGATCTCAGGTACCAAATTGGGCTGATCAGATGGACATGTTAATTACACTGTAATTAACTGGAGCCTAAAGGGTTTTTTCTTCTTTAAAAAAATAGTGTTTATTTGGCCAGTGTCTGTTTGGTAGTCGAGTGTTGGTGTTGTTGGTAGTTTACTACTGATAATAGTTTACACTTTACCTGAGAACTAAACACCTTCGAAGACTGGATAATTCAGTAAGGCAACATAAAGAAAAGTAATATTTGATATTTTAATTGTGGTCATTTTTGTCATGGTGTTATTAGTTAGTAGTTGAGGTGTTTTAAAAGGGAAGATAGGCGGTTCAATATATATATACAAGTTTGAACCTATGCACATGATTTTCAATTAAGATCCACTATTAGATTATTTTCTTTTTTTTTCTTTACATATACACATATATATTTAAGCTATGCTTTAAAATTTTAGTTATATAATGTACACAAAAAAAAACTATTTGTGTTGCTCATATAAATAGTACATAAATATATAGAAAAAACTTTACATGTTTATGACATTTTCAAATTGCCATTTTCACTACTTTTATATAAAATAAACATATTTCTACATTTCTCTATCTTCACATTCATATAGTATATGTTCATATAAATCTAACATATAGCAAGCAACACAGTACATTGTTTTGGAAAAGGAAAAAAATATTGACTCCAAATCCTTATCTTGAACAAAAGAATTATATATATATACACATACATACTCAATAATCTCTTCAGGGGTGGAAATAAGTTACAGGCCCCACGATTGGGCGTATAAACCCGGAGGGAAAAAATCCCTGTACCAGTCGAAATCGTCTATCCACATAACAAGATCTAGCATCTAGGCAAAAGTACCTCGAGTCCAATCATGTGCAAGATACATATGTCAGGAACAATCATGAACTCTGCCCTGTATGACCAGATTACAGGTTCAATTACTTATGAGCAGCAAATCTGATGATACTACAATATTTAATTTACCACCGGCCGACATTGCACATCGGAGAAACAAAAAGACTCAGGGAAAAATCATGACAAATGTGTATATACATTTTAAAACAGACAAGTACTTATGCTTAACTTTAGTGGGATTATTTCTTTAAATTATATACAGAGAGTCATTAAGTGACACATTAAAAGTTATTTAATTTATGAGATATGTTTAGTCAGACCATAACAGTAGATATAGATATTTATAGACTTGAGCTTTTTGAAAAGAGGGGTCTAATATAAAGTGTCACGGTGTTAGCATAATGGCCAAAAATCTGCGGATCTAATATTTTGAGATGCTTTATCATATAAAAGAAAACAGTCTAGCTGACTTGCCACCCCACATTTTGTGGAATGGGTTGACAAAGGGTCCTCAGAGGAGATGCACTGGGCTGAACTTTGTTGGAATTATCCCATGCATTGGAATCGTTACATGAGTATATATACATATATATGGTCCAGGGACATTCATCACCCTGTTTACAACCTGAAATGAAGATGAGACAACTCGGGTGTTCCGGCGCACATCTCTAGATAAAGCGTAATAACATCAAGAGTGGCCTACGCTAACAACATTTTGGGATGGCCTAATAACTAGTCAAATATCTATAATTAAGCTTATAACGTATAATGATAACATCAAAGATAATGGTATGATCTTATTTATTAAATGTAGTTTAAAGACATTAGAAAAGTATTTTAATACCAACAAAACTTATTTAATAAAATTCCACATACGTATAACACAGTATACAATTAAGTCTAATGTGTGCTTTAAGAAAAATATTCATATATATTTTTAGATAGGCGAGAATAAAGACATAAAAAGTAATATGTATATTTAACATATTTGTTTGCATTAATATTGCGCTCTTACGGAAATTATTAACATTGCATAAATCGTAAACTAATCAAAGGTGAAACTTTATTTCTCCCTCTGTTGTTTACACAAAAAGTATAATAATTAGTAAAACATTTTTTTAAAAAAAATCTCCCAACCTAGCAAGCGTTATAGTTTTAAAAGTAAAAACAAACTAATTAATTAAGTGTTACTCCTATCTAATGTGAGGAGCTAAGGTAAAAATGACTATACTGGCAAGGGTGGGAGTTCATTGAAATGTCATTTAGCATTTGAAACATATATATTAGACAAATCAAAACTACCCCAAATCTAAAATTAAACCAGACCAGCATAAAAATAATATTAAAACACAACCTAAGGTTTCACTGCTACAAGCAGACTTCTCAAGTGTAAAGAAACTACTAAAAAACTACACAATATATATACTATTAAAAACTACCCACAAATCCATTCACTTCCCATCCACTCTTAATATTAAAAGAACTCCTAAATAAGTTAGTTGCTTCAGAATAATAAATTTTCAATAATAAAGACTCTTTAATTCCTCTTTTGATTTTATTTCTCTCAAAGAAGGCAACCTTAGCTTCATCAAAATCAATAGTGTGGCCTGTATCTTTTTCATGGACATACAAAGCAGAACTAAGATATCTATTTTTAACTCTACTTTTATGAACCTTTATTCTTTCATTTAAACTCAAACTACTCTGACCTATGTAAACCTTCTTACAAATAAACAAGGAATAAAATATACTACACCAGGAATAGTCTTTCTATCAAAAACTTCTTTTGTATTATTTAATAAACAAGGAATAAAATATACTACACCAGGAATAGTCTTTCTATCAAAAACTTCTTTTGTATTATTTATTTTGTATTATTAAATAATACAAAAGAAGTTTTTGATAGAAAGACTATTCCTGGTGTAGTATATTTTATTCCTTGTTTATTTTGTAAGAAGGTTTACATAGGTCATGTTTGAGTTTAAATGAAAGAATAAAGGTTCATAAAAGTAGAGTTAAAAATAGATATCTTAGTTCTGCTTTATATGTCCATGAAAAAGATACAGGCCACACTATTGATTTTGATGAAGCTAGGGTTGTCTTCTTTGAAAGAAATGAAATCAAAAGAAGAATTAAAAAGTCTTTATTATTGAAAATTTATTATTCTAAAGCAATTAACTTATTTAAAAGTTCTTTTAATATTAAGGGTGGATGAAAAGTGAATGGATTTGTGGGTAGTTTTTAATAGTATATATATTGTGTAGTTTTTTAGTAGTTCTTTACACTTGAGAAGTCTGCTTGTAGCAGTGAAACCTTAGGTTGTGTTTTAATATTATTTTTATGCTGGTCTGGTTTAATTTTAGATTTGGGGTAGTTTTGATTTTATATTGACTAGTTTAGCTTTATGCTTGTAATGTTTTTATTAGACAAAATATTAATAAAATAATTTCTGCATTAAATTAAAAATGAAAAAAATTATGAGGCTAATCAAAATAGTTATAGAATAAAAGAGACTATAAAAGTTACAAATAATTAACATTAAATTCCATCATATGTTAAGAGAATCTGGAGAAAGCTCTGAGTCCATAAAGGCGGCATTTCACAGCGTTACCTTTGGAAAGCAGGTAGCAGATTACCCGGTTGGTTTTCACGGTATAGCAGCAGGTTCACAGATGTTCATCATTAGTGGCAGGCTGGCTAAAGTTGAGTTGGCCTGGTCATGGAGAGGTGTTTTTTGAAAATTTGAGTGACGTAGATTCGTTCGGGGGATGCCTTACGAATCTATGTACTCTCCTTGATGATTGAATTTGGGTCCTATTTATATGACTCCAGTTTATCTAAGGAATGCTATTAAGTTGTAATACCTGTGGCTATAAAAGAATATGGCAGAACAGCGTTTAGTAAGAAATTTCTCCTTTGTTAATCAGGTAGTGTAAAACAATGCAAACGAATTAGTATTTTTGACACAATTGGTCTAAATCTATTTCTGGTTCAGAAATAGATTTTACCAAATGATAAGTTTTGTTAATGAAATTTATTTAATTTTCTAATAGAGATTATAATTTAATCATGCTAATTGATTTTTGTTTAGAATGCTTTTACAAGCTACCAAGCCGATTGCATCATCCCACGCCATTACATACATATGTATTTTTTGTATATAAAATTTTAAATATACATTTTCATATAACATATACAAATACAAATATTATCCCCCATCACTTTTAATATACATATGTGATTTACACACATATACGATCTATTAAAATTATATGAAATATTATTATTGATTTATTTAATTCAAGATTATTAAATCTCTTGTTAATGTTTATTTTGAATACAAAATTATAAAAAAAAATTGAACTAAATAGGTGCGTATATATACATAGGACTGGGGTTTGAATCCAGTTTGGTGGTGAGGGATCGGATAGGACTATGAAACACGTGAAACGAAATCTGAATCTCAGATTCCGTTTCGGTATAATGCAAAGCTAAAAATGACAGAGGAAACCAACCCCTCTACACAAGAATGTCACATGTTCACCATTCTTTATGCTCAATGATGAAAGCACAAGTTAGTAACTAGTGGGGGAATATTGGATGATTAGGCAATAGATGGATATTTTATGCACAAACGTTCTTGCATCTCTTAATTACTCTGGCTTATGGAGAGTTTAACCTCTGTATACACAAGAATATCAGACAAATAAGCAATATTAAAAATAAGACAACAAAAATCTTAGGCAGGTTATGCTCATTATAAAAGCATACAATAATCAAATATTAATGAAAATCATTAGTGATACAAAAGTTTCTCCAATGACCAAGAATTAGAGATTATGGATCAGAAACAGTAAAATAATTCCAGGATTATATCAAATATTCTTATAGGAAAAGTTCTAGTCAAATTAAACAATAGAACAAAAAAGCTTTCATTATATATTGGGACCTTTAGCTTTGCCTGTAAAGTTAAATACCCAGACAGTTGCTTAGTATTAAAAAATTCCATAGTTTTTGTAGTAAGCCAACTTTATTATTGCTTAATATTCACTTGTTGATATATTCTTTGAAGCAATTTATAACAACTATATAATTCTTAGTAGCTTTAAAAGTTATTTAAATAGTTTGGGTGTAATGTTTTGAACTCGTAAATAATTGTATATAGTTTTTAAATGCTTAGTTTTAGGGATATCATTATTTGAAAATATTAATAAGTTAATTGTAGAAACATTAAGAATAAAACCATCTTAATAGTAATTATTAGTGTGTTAAAAGACAATATTAGAGTTAAAATCTAAAGAAAAGTTTAAATCTTTAATGTTGAGTTATTAATCTTGAAATTATCTGTTAATAGAAATGCATTTTACTTAAATAATTTTTTAACAAGAAGTATTTCTTATTTAATGATAACTGTGATAAAAATTAGTTTAATTAAATAATTTTTAAGTTAGTTAATTGAAGAAGTAATTATAAATTTTATTAAACGCTCACTATTATTTCAGTAATAGTTTTAACAAGGCTGTAAACCTTAGCAATGAGCGTCTGAAAAAATCATCACTAGGGACCTTTGTAGACCTACAGAGGTCCCTAGTGACGATTTTTTCAGACGCTCATTGCTAAGGTTTACAGCCTTGTTAAAACTATTAATTGAAGAAGATAAATAATTAATTTTATTAATTAAACTATCTATTTTTAAGTAAAAGAATGCATTAGTGTGAGGATGCATGTGGTGTAAATATTTATCTTAACTTCACTGTTAGTTTAATGTTAAAAATTATTTTAAAGTCTTTTTTAAAGTATTATTTAAAAATATTCCAAGAGCTTAAATCAGTTAAAGAATGTAAATATGTTTAAAGGAAAAATGTAAGATAATATTATATTTGAAATAATGTAATGGGTTATGTAATGTTTTATTTTATTTTTATTATAATACATTCTTCGTTTTTCTAAATAATTTATTTTAAAATTATAATAATTAATTAATGTCTAGACAGATAAGTAAATTAGTTTACTTTTAGATGATTTTACCCAGGATACTAATTAATTAGTAAACTTTAATAAATACAGGTCAAAGGTTAGTAGATTGTATGTCAATTTCATTTGTTAAAAATTAATCACATGACATGTTATAAATAGAACTAGTGAAAACACTAGCATAGACTTGTTTACTTATTTTTTTCAGTTACTTCCATGTTCATTTACTAGTTAAATTTTATGAAGTTTTAATTGCTTCTAATAAATTTTTATTTGTTTTAAAAGTTAAAATACAAATTGCTAAATAATTTTGTCCAGGCTCAGAGAATTTGAACTGAAACTTCCAATAATTAAAATTTACATTGCAAGGAAGTATGATGGAAAGGTCATCAAAGTATTTAATAATAATTAAATTATGTTTATATGACTTACGTACCTTCTATATCTATTGCATCTTCCGAATTGCCCAGAATTTTAAATGAAGAAGTGAGACATGCAATTAAATGTATGAAGAAAGGAAAGGCTCCAGATAATGATGGAATTATAATTGATATATTAAAAGAAGCAGGTGAAGAAATAGAAAAAAATTGAGCAAAGTTATATACCAAATGTCTAAATGATAAAGATGTAACATGCTTGGAAGAAGGCAGTAATAATATTAATATTTAAAAAAGATGATAAAGAAGATATTAGAAATTACAGACCTATCAGCCTTTTATCAGTTTTATACAAAATTTTTACCAAGATAATTACAACTTGTCTACAGAGAACATTTGATTTCCACCAACCAAGAGAACAAGCTAGATTTAAAAGTAGTTTTAGTACAATGGATCATATCCACGTATTGGGAGAAGTTATAGAAAGGACAAATGAATATGAGTTGCCATTATGTTTTGGATTTGTGGATTATGAAAATGCATTTGATTCTATAAACATTTTTTCAGTGATTAAAGCATTGGATCAACAAGGTATAGATCCAGGATATTGTCATATTTTAAAGAATATTTATAAAAATGTAACAACAACAATTAGATTACATAATGATACTGGGAAAGTCAACATTGAGAA
Organism: Epiperipatus broadwayi; assembly: GCA_028023455.1. NCBI lineage: Eukaryota > Metazoa > Onychophora > Udeonychophora > Euonychophora > Peripatidae > Epiperipatus > Epiperipatus broadwayi. The sequence goes on along the minus strand of JAQFVV010012416.1, from coordinate 6,150,564 downwards.
GGGTGTAAGACAAGGTGACTCCATATCTCCAAAACTTTTTACAGCAGTGATGCAAGAAGTATTTTGTGGATTAAAATGGGAAACTAAAGGAGTGAAAGTAAATGGAAATGATTTAAGTCATTTAGATTTTACAGATGATGTAGTTGTTTTTGCAAATAATGCTTCAGAGCTGCAGAAAATGTTGCAGGAGTTATCAGATGAAAGTAGGAAAGTAGGATTAAAGATAAATGTTAAAAAGACTAAAGTAATGTTTAATCTATTTGCTCAAAATATGAAAATAAAGATTGATTATGATGAATTAGAAGAAGTTAACAGTTACAAATACCTTGGTCAGATTATTAATACAGATGGAAACATAATGGATGAAATTAATCATAGAATTAAACTTGGTTGGAGTGCTTTTGGTAGAAATAACTTGATACTAAAAGGAAATATGCCTATGTGTTTGAAAAGAAAGGTTTTTAACAAATGTGTTTTACCAGTTCTTACTTATGGATCTGAGACTTGGACACTTAATAGAAGAGGAATACAGAGACTTCAGACCACTCAAAGAAGTATGGAGAGATGCATGTTGGGAGTAACAAGAAGAGATCGAAAACGCAATGTATGGGTAAGAAAACAAACAAGTGTTACTGACCTAATTGAAAAAAATTAAAAGATTAAAGTGGAGTTGGGCTGGACATATTGCTAGAAGAGATGATAATAGATGGACAATTAAAATCTTAAACTGGATTCCAAGAGATTGTAAAAGACCCAGAAAAAGACCATATGTGAGATGGATAGATGAAATAAGAAAGTGTGCAGGGATGTGGAGAAGAGAAGCTAAAGATCAGAGAAAATGGATTGAATTTGGAGAGACCTTCATCCTACAGTGGATTGATTTGATGATGATGTACTTCGATGGGTTTCTACATAAAGCATCATTGTTGCATAAGAACTTTTATTGATTCTTATTTGCTTGTTAGAAATAAACAACATTATAAGTTAAATTTATTATATATAGAAATATTATGACTGCTAAAAACTTTAGACCATTTAAGTATTATTAAGCAGTTTTATTTTAAAAAAATATTTTGTCTAAAAGGTTCACATTTTGAAAAGTTTTTTTTTGGATTTATCATTTTGAAATGATAAACTATTAAGTTCTAGATTGCAGATTCTGTCTTATAATAGAAAAATTTATAAGTGCTTTGATTACATTTAATTATACTCCAACAAGGAAATATTTAATTTAGTTTAAACTGACACTTCTTTGAATCATTAAAATGTATTTTAAATATACATTAAGGATAAATAACTTTTTAAAATTATTATAATATACATTTTATTACTCGAAAACATCGATTCCAAACAAAAAAAAAGATAATATTCATTTACTTCATAAAATAAATTATTTTAAATGCTATTACATTTAATGTGTTGTTTTTATTATTGGTATCAACGGTGGAGAAGCTATTTGCGCGCTGAATATCAATATAGTTATTGTATTTAATTCAACAAAAGCAAGGAAGAATATTTTCCTGAATTAATACAATTAAAACTATTGAATTTTGTAATTTTATACTTATTTGCTTATAATATACAATAGAAAGATAATATTCCTGGATATTGATGAATAATATATTCAGATTTATTATTATCATCTTTAAATTATTTTCTCTTCTCTGCAGCAACTAGAATAAGTTGTACTGCAGATAATTTGAACGTTAATGCTACTAAATTAATTTCATTCAAGTATTATAAATTTATCCTGTTTTATTATAAATGTCTACCCTTTTCACTTGTCGTTATTATTAGTCAAGAATCTGCTGTACTATGGGATAAATTATTTCTCAAAGGAACAAATACTTCCCAATTTTATTGTCAATAGGAGCTTTCCAACAAGATAATAAGAAGTTACTATATTGTATGATAAATTAAAAGTGCATCATTATTTATTTTTATTTTAAAATATATTTCATGAAAGTTAAATGGCCATACATATGATCTTGTGCCAGTGTTTACATGAAAATTTATTGCTTAACGTTCATATTAAAGTGCTTTAGATGTAATTTGAAATTTGCTGTATTTAAATAATATGGAGAAATCTTCAATGTTTTCAAAATGACATTTACAGTGATTGTGTCCTGTTGAATGGTTGGAACATCAAGGAAGAAGGATTTTCATTTTAATTTTATTTGGTAAAAAGGGTATAGTTTTAAGTCACAATATTTATAGTACTGTATTATGCTATATATATTTTTTATTTTATGCATTGCTATTTGGTATAATTTGATAAATTATTATAAGCTGCATTTATTCAAAAGTTTTCAGAATGTTCCTATTTTATCATATTCTATTTTAAAAGCATTATATTTAATCCCTTTTTATAAAGTTATTTATTTGAATGTATATGCTAATGATAGACATAATAGAAGCTGATGTATATTTTATTGCTTATTTGCATGCCATAATTTATGTTATTAAAGCATATTTGACAATAATTATTTACATTACACATCAGTTTTTTTGTATTATTTAAAAGATAGTAGTTGTAGTCTCTGTCTTGTTTTTGACATATATTTCTACCTTGCCAGTGTTTTCAAAAAGACTGTTGCTTTGTCCCTCTCTTATGTCATATTTTCTGTGAATTACATTATTCTTTGTCTCATACTTAAACATAAAATGCTTTATTTAAGACAAATATTATTATTATTATTGTATTTTTGATGTTCATTATTATATGACTAGAGATAAAGTCCTAGCTTATATATTGCCCTTAACTGAGATGCTTCTTTCCTTGAGTTTATACTATTACTTACTTTTTGCTTTGACTTATTAGCCCAAATGCAGATTTATTTATAATGTATTTTTGTATAAAGACATGTAGTGTACTGCCATGTCTTTATCATGGTAATTGATATATTTTGTTAATGCTGATAAATGTTATCTTCCTTTCAGTTGCACTCTTCTTTAATCAGAATGTAGGCTGTTATTCTTGATTGCTATTCTTTGCCAGTATTTCAGGATGTAAACATGAAAAGTATTCAATTTAGAAATTAAAGTTCTATATTTGGCTTCAGTAAGTGATATAATCATCCTAAAATAGTTATTTCACTACTAGTCTGGTAAGTAATATTAGAAGGTATTAAATACATCCATAGGAGATTTCATTAGTCAGAGAATAATGATTTTTATTTATTTTAATTTCATTCACTCATTTGTAAACCTAGTGGATTGTAGAGTTGAGTATTTAACTGATTTACTCTGATAATATTGTAAGATATTAAAGTTTTTGTATGTTGTCTTTATTGTCAAAAATAAATGTTATTTTTATTATTAATTTTTTTTGAGTATTTATTATCAATCACACATATAGTACTCAGAAATCTAAATATTACAAAGTTTATTATAAATTTATTCTTAATTGAATGTATTGAAAGTATATGGACATATCTTATAAGAAGAATCACTATTATAATTGCATCTCAAATGGCAAGAAACCTCTAAGAAATAGATTATTTTATTTACTCATTATTAAAATAATTATTTTAATCAATTTTATTTGTTAAAAATCACTGATTTTGTATTAAAATAGTTTTAATTCATTCAGAAACTTATTTTGATTCTTCATCATAAATTTAAATGGTGGAATTGGTTTGTTTAAGTTCAAAAGTAGTTAATAAACATCACACGACCACCACTTCTTATGCTTGTGTATAACTGTTGTTAAAACAGGCAAAACACACTATATGTATTGCCACACACAGAAAGCTAGAGTAAGGCTCCTCACTGATGAAGGCCACAGCCAGAAACTAGTCTGGGGATATTGGATGAGTAGGCACTAGATGGGGATTTTATGCACAAACCTTCTGGCATCCATTGATTACTCTAGCTTGCTGTGTTGGCAATACATACAGTGAGTTTTGCCTGTTTCAAAAGTAGTTGCATAGGATGTATTAGTATGGTATCCTGAGTGATCATAAAATTCCTTATGCACTCATTATATCTGAATGCTTTCCTAGTAAGTTATTTTATTCTAAGTTAAGAGTGTCGTGTTTATTTTTAATAATTAAAATTATTATTATTATTGTAATTTGGGGAAATATTATCTAAAGGGTAAGAATGTATTTCACTATGTTATTACTAAGATCTCATTCTTTGTCTAATAATCCTAAATTAAAAGAGAAGAATAAAGCTCACATTAATTAAACTACTAGTTAAAAGAACCCTGAGATATTAATTACAGAAGAGTGTTAAAGAAATTATTTTAATTCAAAGCAAAATTATGTTAAGAAATATCACTGTAATAAAACATAATAAGATGTGCTTTTGTTTTTATGAAAAAAAATTAATTGCAGATGTGATCATGGTAGTAAGATGTTTATCATAGTTGTTTGATGTGTTATGATTGAAAGAGGTGGAAAATTTTTAATATAATCTAACCTTTAATGATGTATGCTGCCAAAAATAAGACCTGTCATAATTTATAAGAGTATGAAAAATTTCCTATTAAATTTTATCAAATGTTGTATTTGCTTTAATAATGCTTATTTATTGTCATTATTTATAGGACATTCTGAAATTCTATGAGCTTAGCCAATATTATCACTTAATATATCATTTACTTATTTCAATGTATTATTGAGATTCTTATTCACATGGTGGTTATTTATTTATGGATCACTCATTTTTTAGCTTATAAATTTGGCCTGTCCAACACACCTATCCAGTATGTTGGATGTTCAATTCATAAATGTTTTTAGTCCAACATCCTGTTTATGCATTGTGGCTATCTATCACATCTATTGTTTGGTACTATATCTATCGTTTATTTAGGTTATAATATATATATACACACACCCTTTTAGTAGACAGGATAATTATTTCAACTATTAGCTAATGAAATTAAAACAGGCAAAACTCACTATACATATTGCCACACACAGCAAGCTAGAGTAATCAATGGATGCCAGATGGCATGTGCATAAAATCCCCATCTAGTGCCTACTCATCCAATATCTGCAGACTAGTTTCTGGCTTGTGGCCTTCGTCAGTGAGGAGCCTTGGATCTGAGAGCACTGCACCTAGATCTTAGGATCTAATGCAACCATCCAGCAGCCACCTTTTATCTCCACTTAACTACAAAACTATGAGTCTTAAACTGAAAACACCTTAGTTCAGTACCCATAAAATTGGTGTCTTTGGTTCTATAATAACCATAGCCACCACTATCCTATTAGGCAGGATTGGGTTTAAGCCAATAAACATCACATGATCACCACTTCTTATGCTTGTGTATAACTGTTGTTAAAACAAGCAAAACTCACTATATGTATTGCCACACACAGCAAGCTAGGTAGTCTGGATATTGGATGAGTAGTCACTAGATGGGATTTTATGCATAAGCCTTCTGGCATCCATTGATTACTCTAGCCTGCTGTATGTGTCAATATGTATAGTGAGTTTGCCTGTTTTAACAACAGTTATACACAAGCATAAGAAGTGTGTGGTCATGTGATGTTTATTAGCTAATGAAATCTGAATAATAATAATAATAATAATAATAATTTTATTTATTTATTTTAGGACATTTAACAGATTTTACATCTATACAAATATGCACAGTTAATCTAGTTTACAAAACATTTGTAAAAATTTTTGTACAGTAGTTCTAAATGTTCTATCATTTGTTTCAAATATATCAACAGCACTAAAATATTTATTATACAATTTAGATAATCTTACTAAGGTTGAATTTTTTAATGTTTTGCTTTTAAACTTTGAAATTTTATACAAATTTTTTAATCTTGTATCCTTTATCTTAATCTTAAATGATAATACTGTTTGGCAATTTTTCACATCTATTATATCTGATGTAATTTTTTTAAGTATTTCATATAAGTATATACTTGTCTTTTATAGAGTGCATTGTCATCATATATTATTTCATGTTTAATAGAATTTTTTTATAAACTTTTTCCAGTACTAATCTACTACTTAATTTACATGAGTTTCAGATCAAAGATCCAATAATTTAAAATAAGCAAAACCAATGTATGAAACAAATACACACATATATTTCTCTTAAACATTTTACAGTTTCTGAGAATCAAATCCATTATTTTATAACTTTTTGAAATAATATATTGGAATATTGTTATTAAATGTTCCATTATTAGTAAAAATAATACCTAAATCTTTATGACATTTTTTTCTTGAAATACTATTTGAATTTAGTGTATAACTGAACATACTTGTAGATGATTTTTTTAGAAAATGATAGATCACTACATTTTTCAATGTTAATTTCCATATAGTTTCTTACATACCAATCAAGAAATCTTTTGATATCAGACTGTAAAATTTTTTGATCATCAAAATTATTAATAGTTTTATACAATTTAATATCATCTGCAAATCAAAGAATATTAGAACCAATTACACACTGCTCTATATTCAAACAATAAACTGAGAAGAGTAGTGGTCCAAGTGTACTTCCTTGAGGTACTCCAGCATTGCTAAAATATGTATATGATTTTGTAAACCCAAAAGAAACAAAATTAGGTCTATTTGAGATAAAAGATACAAACCACTGCAGAAGTTTACAACTAAAACCAATAATATGCAATTTACTAATTAAGCTGGAGTGATCTACTTGGTTAAAAGTTTTGTTCAAATCAAAATAAATTATATCTAGCTGCAACCTGTTCTCAATTGCATTTGCAATAGCATCTTGAATATATATCAAATTAGTCTCAACATATCTACCTAGTATAAAGTCATGTTGTGTTTTAGATAATGATTTTGTTACCCTATCTATTGTTACCCTATCTATTATTTTATTATACACATTTTTTAAAGATTTTTCCAGCTATACATAATAATGAAATAGGTCTATAATTACCAACATCATTTGATTTAAATTTTGGTATTGGTATAACTTTTACAACTTTCCATGAATCAGGAAAAATACTCTGCTATAAAGAGACATTAAAGATATAACAAAGCACTGGAGTCAGCAGCTCAGCACATACTTTGTAAATAAAAACAGATCTCATATTGTAATGGTCAAAATTCATCTATCTCGCTAACACACTGCAGAATTTAAACCCTAGACATGGGACTCAACACTAGGAAGGGTTATCTCCCAGAAATCCCAAGTTCAAATCCAAAGTCTAAACTCCACAATGTCCTCTACGTGATAACGCATTTGATGCTACTAATAGTATAACTTCCTGCTGGTGCTGGTGATCAGGGAGAAAACAAAAGACTCTAAATCTAAAATAGCCCTAGGTTCAATTAACAATGACTTATAGATGTGCCCCAAGATAAGCCTAATATGATATGTGATTTATATTGCACCCCGAATAAATAAAGAAAAGAAATAAATTTAAAATAATATTTAATAATCAGATATTAGACAAAGTTTTAGCTATATGAATTTGATAGCTATAAACGAAAGCAAACAATATTTCTGATACCTCATACTTGGGTTATAGTTTATATAACATGTCTAAAATACAGTGACATGGTGAGTATTTGCGAGCCATGTAAAGTCTTAAAAAGAATTTTGATAGTCTAACACTACTTAAAATTGAAATCTTAAATTTAAACAGAGTCGCTCGTGAACTGTTGAGCTAAATTATAAGATCGTACTAAGCTGAATGGATGTAGAATTCATTTAAAGTAATTATTAAGGGAATGTACAGTGGTGCCAGTGATATATAATGCTGAGGATGGGGTGCAGTATCATGGTACACAACTTTACAAAATAAAATGAATAAATGTATATGTCTGAAGGTTTGTAATGATGGTATATTATAAGATGTGATATGTTGGATTATTTCCATCATTTATGAGTGAATGTTGAATGTATCGAAAATTTTAATCTTTATTTAAACTTTCCAAATACATCAACTTGTTAGTAATAACACACAAATAGACAATACAGGTTAGTAATTACACAACGTTTCGAGTAGTATTATTCTCCACTCTTCTTCAGGTGTTGCTGTCCTATATGCACAGTGACAATATTCGCTTAGAAGTTGAACTCGCACCTTTAGATTCTTGAATATTGAATTTAAGGCAAACGCTCTACCAACTGACAGAATAGCTCAGTTGGTAGAGCGTTTGCCTTAAATTAAATATTCAAGAATCTAAAGGTGCGACTTCAACTTCTAAGCGAATATTGTCACTGTGCATATAGGCCAGCAACACCTGAAAAAGAGTGGAGAATAATACTACCCAAAACATTGTGCAATTACTAACCTGTATTGTCTATTTGTGTGTTATTACTAACAAGTTGATGTATTTGGAAAGTTTAAATAAAGTTTAAAATTTTCGATACATTCAACATTCACTCATAAATGAATAAATGGTCTTGGGCTTTGGACAGGCATTTCACCTTTCATTTGGAGCATCTCTAATTCTTACATGGCTCAAGCCTGGCCCGCACCCAGAAGCTTTGTAGCTGTGGGGATGTACACGAAATAATTCCCATGTGACATTCATCGCACACTACTGGGAATGGCGGAGTAAACAGGGGACAGATTTAACCATTTACGACTTTGGAGAATAGTAAAGTTTCAGCACCTGAGCACATTCGCTAGCAACACACAGCTAATTTTTAAAATATTCTTAGTAAAAGGGCAATTCATTAAAGAACAAAATAGCTCTCAAATTTAATATTTTAACAGCCAGCAGACTCTCAACAAAGCTGAGATAGATAAACAATTATTTTGATAAATTTGTTACACATAAGAAAATACATTTTTAAAATCATATAATAAATGGGGAGGGGAAATGCGTGTTTACAGTTTAATAAATTAAGATGGCAACTAAGCATTATTCAATTTCCCCATGTAACTCGCATATACCTGAAAAGATTAATTAAAAAATTTACATACAATAAAGAATTAAAATAAAACATTTACAGATACATAAAGAAAATTAACCCAAGCAGAATGAAGAGATTAATTAAAAAATTTACATTACAATAAAGAATTAAAATAAAACATTTACAGATACATAAAGAAAATTAACCCAAGCAGAATGAAGAGATTAATTAAAAAATTTACATTACAATAAAGAATTAAAGAACAATTTAATAAAATACTTAAATATGGAGTATGAGACAAAAGATTAGCTATAGCCTGAAGGTTTCACGAGATCTCGAGTTAACTTTTATTACTTCATTCTGACGGATCAGTCCGTGGGCATTTCCAATTTTATGCTAGGGTTTTTGAGCAAATTTTAATTTTCTTTGGGTTTGTTGTTCAGCAGCAGCATTCAGCATGTAGACTTCAGGAGCAGCATTCTTTGGGCTGGTTCAGTTGGGGCTTGATGGTACGGTGACAGGACATCGGATGGTGAATGATGGACGGCCAAGGCACTGGATCCCGGGGGAAAACAGCTTACTGCCCCTTTACCCCATCATTCTAAGGTTAATGATCTCAAAACTTGATTTACTAACAAAGTAAGCAGGTAAATTCAATGATGTGAATAAAACAAGTAATCAGAAAATATGAACAATTTCCAAATTTTCAGAATCACAGAAATACAATTTTGCTGTCACAATATGCATCAGACTAATAATTAATTACAATAATCAATCAGCCCTATTTATATGCTCTCTCTGATTATACAAATCTAACCCTGTGGTGGTAAAATCCATTCATTAAATTTATTAATTAAATTGGAAAACAAGGAATGCACTTTTAATTAAATCTGCTCGTTAACTCTGTTATCTTAGTCTTATCAAAATCTACTAGTGAAACTGGTGCCAACATGTTAAAATTAGCCACTAATGTTCTTTCCCTACCCTCACTGATTTAAAAAAAGAAAATGGCATGATTTTGAAAAACTAAAGTAAAATTTTTTATTTACAACTTTCTTTTGAATTTAATGTCCAGAATCTATTTATTAGTGATATTATTTTATTAAATGCAAACAAATGTAGTGCAAATGTAGCGAATATAATATCCCAAAATAAACAGACCCAAAACAAACTAACTTTAAACAACAAATATTTTCATAACCTTTTAAAATATTATCGCAGTATGTGTGTAGATGAGAATATGTGACCTACTTTATTGTACAAGCATATATACGTAAAATATACTCGACGGTTCAAAAATAAAACTGTTTAAGACAAATTTAATTATTATAAAACCCCGGGTACCCCATTAAACATATAAATTTAGGCAGGATTTTGGTTAATATACGCAGTACACACACAAAACAATAAAATTAGGTTTTAAATAAGGCATGAGGGTAGGTAAAAGAAACGCAAGGTGAAACTATGATTTGTAAGGCATATCTTACTGTTTCAATATCATACCCAAAACTTTTTTTATTTTTGAGCTGCTTTATTGCTAGAAAAAGGTCATTATAATTTAATGAATCAATAATTATCAAATTATTAGTTTTAAAAGCGGTACTTATGCAAGATTCAGATAGCATATTCTTTCTTGTACATGATGAAAAGTAGTTGGCAAAATCAGCTGTAAGATTCCCATTGTCAGACAAATTGACATTTTATTTTTTACACCAGAATGCTTTTTAATGAATGACCAAAAGTAAATTTGAATTGCAAATTAGGTTGACCTCTAGTTTCTCAATATATCTTTTGAAATCAATTTTTTCTTTGATTTTAAATAATCTTCTAAAATTTATAAAGTTTGATCCTGATTTCTTAAACAATTTATGATGCCTAAGTTTCCTTTTATAAATACAAATCAATTTCTTAGACAACCAAGAAGAACAATTTTTAGATGATTCATGGCATAATGGTATTCTATTATTTAAATTTTTTGCAGCTGTTTACCTGGAGACAGATGTAAGCCATTACTGTCGATTGTATGTCCCAGAAATTCTATAGAATCTATTCTGAATACACATTTTTTCTTTGTTAGCTCGCAATCTGCTGTGTTCTAACCTTTTGAACACAGTACATAGTACATAGATCAATCATTGAAGAAGCACAAATTAATATGTCATCGAAATATGGGAAGACTCTGGGAATGTTTCTGAGTAAATTGTCTATAATGCAATGAAACATTCTGGGTGCAACACGGATTCCGTATTGTAAATGTTTTACATGGAAAACTTCTTGAAGTGTGATGATGCCCTGTAAGATTGCAGGCATGTCATCAACTGGAAGTTGTAGATAGGCCTTAACTAAGTCAATTTTTGCAAAGACAGAGCTAAGAGGAAGAAAAGCCAGAAGATGATGTACTGCAGGTATAGGGTATGGATGATTCTGAAGAGCCCTGTTAATTATTACCTTGTAGTCACAGAATAATCTCACCTCTCCTGTTGGTTTGAGAATTGGTACCACAGGTGTTGTCAACACAGGGTTTTTCACTGGTTCAATGACCCCATCATAAAGCAGAGTATCTAAAACAATGTTCTTGTGTTTCATTGCAAGTAGTAGTGGCCAGGCTCACAGTTCGATCAGGGGAATTTAGGATCAACTGGAAATGATATAGCTGGACCCTGATAAGTTCCTATAGTTGTGCTGAAACCTTGTGGGAATTGGTTAATGATATCTTGACAGATGGTTCGGTAATTAGATGAACTCCAGATAGTGAAACATCTAAAGGTATGAACCATTCAGGTTCTAACAGGATTGTACAAGGACTCTCTGTTATCAATAAATGTAGATGACATGAATGATCACCATATTGTACATGTATGACACACTGTTCCTTGAATAATATTGAGTCGTGCTGGAAATCTCATAATGTAATTGTTACTGGGTGTAGTTCGGGTATTGTTCCCTTGCACAATTCAGATGTGTCAAATAATAGAATAGAATACTCTGATCCTGAGTCAACTTCCATTCTATACTCCTTGCCATTTATGTATACATGTGTGGAGGATTTAAGTATTGAGCTGTCATGGTATATCTCATGAATGTGATCTGCCTCATCGTCCATCTCCATTACTGCCATGCACTGATTTGAAGATCCAGAAATAGTACTTGTTTTGCTTGGAATACATGCTATAAATGACCCATTTTCTGGCAGAAATGGCAATTGGTTTTTTTGAAGGGGCATTCCACTCAATTGTGTTGACTACCACAACCATGTCAAGGTATAAATCCTGATTGAGAGGCACCAGTGTTCCTTTTAGGGGAAGGGAATGTTTGAGAAGGCAGTAAGAAAAACAGAAACATTTTTGCAAGGTAAGGTTGATCTGTTTCACTGAATAAGATCGACGGTCAACATGGGAGTGTTTGTGGCATGGATTTCATGTACCTGCACCAATGCAGATTAAGCAGTTAGGCTATGCTGCTCAGGTGTATCTAAGATTAAAGTTTTTTCTATTAATAGTTTGCATTGTATGGTTTCATTGCAAAGTCTGCAGATGAATTGATCTCAAAGACGCTCTGTGAGTGAAGGACCAAAGTTCTCTGCCAAAAGTTGGTCAGCTAAAAATACACTCACATTCACTTCTTCTCATTGCCAATGTTGGTGGAATTGAAAATGTTGGTAAATAATGGAAGGTTGTAGGTTGAAATACTGTTTTAAAAATTTATTAATTCTTGATATGACGTCCTGAGGCAACACTGGTGAAATAAGAGAACAAAGAATGCTTAATGTTCTTAGTCCACAAACAGTGAGGAGTGTTGCATGTTTCTTTTCATCAGGGTTGATATTATTAGATTCTCAAAAAAAATTCACCTCTGATGTGTATATGTCCCACATATGTAGCTACTCAATATTGAAAGGCACCAAAGAACCAATAGTTGTCATTATAAGTGAAATAAAAAACGAAAGACAAGGTAAGTTTGGAGAGAAAAAAAAAAATATGTATGGCATCCTACATATAATTAATACTAACTTTTAAGTAAAGAAAATACACTATTGAATAGTAAACCACATCTATGCAAAGATAGTCAGTACCGAAACAAAAGGAACGGTGTATAGAGACATAATCCACAGAATTTCACTAAGTTAATATTGTTCAGTATCTCATGCAATCCCATCCTCATCGCCAAAACTAGTGTAGGTGTAGTGTTTCAGTATCGAGAAACTAAACCAGCCAAAACTTGTTTTATTTCTACGTAGTGTCTTTGCACCATTTTATTAAAATTACCCTGAACCAAAGTCAAAAGATTAATACCGCAGACAATAACAATCTAGTCTTGCAGTGATTCCTTGAATTGTCATGATAGCAAATCATTGCGGATCATAAGACATAACATTTACCATTACAGTAATATCTATATGTACCAAGAGTATGCAAAAAATTTCAAATACAATGATTACTCGTTACATTTTATACTTATTTTCCAATTTACAAAGCGTAATTAATGAAATTACAAGAACACTGAATTCATACCCTGAATTACATAAGTTTATTGATATTAGATTCAATGATATACTTCCACCAATAGAAGTAGATTTATTATGAACATAGTTGATTATATTCATAACTATATACAACTAGATTCTAATCTTATTTCTAAAACAATCAAATATTGGAAATCTTATAAAATAGTTAATATTATGGATTCTCAATCAATTCTATTATTATGTATTATATAAAAATTCTAAGAGTTGGTATTTAGAACCCAAATTCTTGTATTTTTTTTTAATTAAAACAAATCTGCTCTACCAACTAATATTTTTTTCTTATAAAATAAAGTTAACAAATATAGACACAATATACTTCTTATACAATAGAAAAGAAAAGACTTTAGATCATTGTCTTTTAAATTATCCTTCACAGAGACTAAACTTTAAATACAATAGCATCACTCAGTGCAAGCCAGAGTAATCAATGAATACAAAGTTTGTGTATAAAATCCCTATCTAGTGCCTACTCATCCAATATCCCCAGACTAGTTTCTAGCTTGTGGCTTTTTGTCAGTGAGATCCTTGGATCTGAGAGCCCTTCACCTAGACCTAGGATGCTGAACTGAGTTCAGATCTATATGACTAAACAAGCTAATGAACTTGAATTGAAAACCTTATTGTGGTTTCATTTTGGACTCAAGGCTCTATAGTTAGCTAATAAGGTAAAAGGTGGCTGCTGGAGGGTTGCATTAAATTCTCAAATCTAGGTCCAGTATTGGATCTGAAAGCACTGGTCCTAGATTTGAGGATTTAATGCAACCCTCCAGTAGCCACCTTTTACCTTATTAGCTAATATAGAGCTTTGAGTCCAAAATGAAACCACAATAATCTTTTCAATTCAAGCTCATTAGCTTGTATAGTCGTATAGATCTGAACTCAGTTCAGCATCCTAGGTCTAGGTGTAGTGCTCTCAGATCTAAGGCTCCTCACTGATAAAAATCACAAGTGAGAAACTAGTCTGGGGATATTGGCTGAATAGGCACTAGATAGGGATTTTATGCACAAACCTTCCTGCATCCATTGATTAGTCTGGCTTACACTGAATGGTGCTAGTGTATGAAAAGTTTAGCCTCTGTATAAACAGCTTGTGTAAACATAAAGAATGTCGTGTGATATTTAGTAGTTTAAATTGTCCTTCCTTGTATACATATCACTGTCCAATCTGCTCTTTGGCTCATTCCAAAACACCAATCTTCACCGTCCTAATAGATAATATTACGTTTATAATCATCATAATTTTTATTATTTAGTTTCTTTTTAATTTGTCTTCTCCAAAACTACATTCTCTCTCTTTTTACAGTGAATAAAATCAAATCCAGAGATAGGTTAATGCATCTCCTGATATATATGCAGATACGAGGAACTTGCTTTCATTAGTTGCACCATTATTATTTTTTTTATTGAATTCTTTGTTATTTTGTATATATGTATAAAAGAAAAAAAACATAAATAGGGGAGCGGAGGATAAAAACTTTTAATTTGATTTTGGTTTTTTACCTCCGTTATATAACAATATAAATTATGCAAACTTTTTTTATGTTATAATGACTATTAATATTATATATTTTGAACTTTATATTGTAATAAGTAATTATTCTTTGAAAATTATCACATATTTGTGTAATTTCTTTTTTCCTAGTATCATTTACTTTAAAATTAATATTTTGCCTTTGACGAAGCGCCATCTATTTTACAATGAATAAAATAACTAAAAAGTAAAATAAGCATAATTTTGGATTAAAGATATATTTAGAATGTTTTGAATTTATTTGAAATTTGTTATATCAATAAAATAAAAATTATTGGGGGGGGGGGTACAATTAAAACTGAACATATAAATTCATTGTGAATAAAACTTTATTATCATTAATAAAAAATCAGGGCATAAATATAAATCATTAAAAATTTTGAAAAGATTTCTTTTAAAAATTTAAATATATATATAAAAAGAATCGAATGAATTTTGGCCGGAGAAGTCATACAGCATTCGAGAATCGGAAATTAGAGAAATAAATCTGCTTGTCTATATGATTTTATAGAAATTATTCGAATTACAAATTGGCTTAGCCTCAACGTACCAAACTACAATAGATACATAAGAAATAAAAATAATAATAAAAATAAACATTAGTAAAAAAAAAGGAAAATATTGCTTAATAAATTATATAACTCATAAAAATTGCGAATTCAATTTCTAGCTTATTCTAGATAGGAAATTAAAAGCACATAATTAAGTGTCACACCAAGTCTGGTTTTTTAAGCACATCATATATATATATATTAGCGAAATGAATAAGAACAGCATGATGCAAACATTATAAAAGTAAAAAGTACAATAAAGATATTTTATGGATTAATATTATTGGTTTAATTGTATGAAAGAATGCTGGTCGGAGTTGTGTGAAATAGGAAAAACTGTAGTATATAAAGATTTTTAAAATAAATAAATAATCAATCGAAACAACTATTAATAACTATATTATAATATTTATTAAATCGGCTTTCATCTCCATTGAGACCTTCTCAAGGTATTATACAATACATTAGAATCTAGTGAAAGATTTAATAATAGAAAGAAATATTCAGGAATTTTTCTGTAAATAAGCTACAATGTTATAAGAAACACTGGTGAATGTAATTTTCTTCTTCCTTTCCTTATGCATTGATTTCTACTTTTACATATCATACCATTTATAACTTTCTTAAATACTTTAAGAATACTATTTTTTATATCAAAACTTTATTCTAACCGTTTTGATTGTCCTGCAGTCAGTTTTGATGATGACTGCAAGAAGACAGTCGAAAATGTTAGATAAAGTTTTGATATAAAAAATAGTGTTTTAAAGTGTTTAAGAAAGTTGTAAATGGTATGATATGTAAATACTGATAACTGAATTAATAGTTAACTGATTCATTAGATTGGCATATTCAAACAAAACTGATCTCTAAAGTTTCTTAAAACTTCTCTGAGCAGTACATACCAGACACTTAAACTTGAGGTGAGCTTTTTTTCTCCATGAAGTTTCTTTAAATAACAATCAGTGACTTTTGAATCAATTCCTTATTATAGAAAATGCTGAAAATAATCAAAGATTTTTTTCAGATCTAAGAAATGGAAAATGGAAAATCTTAACTTATATATACAATCTAAAATTATAAAAATAATGACTTCAACTGCTAAGATTTTTTTACTAAATTAACGGATTACAATACTGTTATCAAAAAAAGCAAAATCTCAGCCAAAAATCAATCCAAGCATTAAAACTCTTCAGTTTCAAACAAGCCTATTTTATGGACATTGGTCATTACTTAGAAAAGGTATCAAAGAAATGGAAAAAGATTGGATTTACTAAAAGAACTGTTTTTAAGAGACTGAATATTGAAGATATTAGACATTTTATATTAAATTTTCTAACAATTCTATACATGAAGGATCAAAATGACTTGAGGTCAATATGAGCATGGCAATAGTATTAGCATCAGCATGAGATTTGGGCTTTTCATAATCAGATTTTCAATGGTATGGATGGCTGAAGAATTGGAGGTTGGAGCGGATTGAAGCCTATCCGTTAAAGTATGAAGATTTCCAATCTTAATATAAACTGAGCACTGATTATATATATGTGTGTGGGAGATGATAATCTGGTCCAACTGATGAGTGCTGGTTTAGCATGAAATACGTATACTGGTGATTATTTATCTTTTCTACATGTATGTGGTCATGTGTATCAGTGGTATGAGATAGTATGGATAGTTGAAAGGTGATTTTAAGTCTGAGTTCAAATCCTCTATATTAACAATCAACATGCAAAATGAGATGGAATATCAAAAATAACACTTTGAAGATATTTTAAAATATAGAATAGTGAATTAATAATTTTTATTAATCCTTCATTAGACGAGAGATTATCCACTTAATGATATTGCTGTAGTATAATTTTTACTTCACCATTCTCATGCAAGGTAGGGACTGGTTTTTATCTGCTTTTAACACTTTGTGGAAAGATATAAATGTAAACATATGACCAAAGATGTGAGGACAGTAAGCTTGATGCTTATCAATTAAACCGTAGTAATTGGCTATCTACATACATTGAGTAGCAACAAAGAGATGTGTAAGAGATTTTGACCTGGACCAATTAATATTTGCTGGCTCAACCTGAAATGTATATTTTGGGGATCGTACATCTTTTCACATATCTTTGATCATATGTTTGTGTTTACACCCCTCCACAAGGTATTACAAATGAATAGAAATCAGTCCCTATCTTGCATGAAAGTGGTGTAGTGAAAATTACATTACAGTAATATTATTCACTAAATAGAATAGTGAAGTCATATTTAAGCCTAGAGGGGGAAAACATGAAAATGAAGATAGTGAAATCATCATACAAATAAACAAAAAGACACTGTAAAAAGATGAGTGTATGCATGTGCATGTGTGCTAAAAATTATTGCTAAAATACATAATAGTCCTGGTTATGAAAAGAGAATATTCTATATTGTAATTGTAATATTGACAACTATATTGTATTTAAACATGTATGTATATGTTTTCCTGAAGGTTTGTGATGACTTGCCTTTGGCAGAATGGCTGTTAGTTAGAGCATTGCCTTAAAAATTCAATACTCAAGAATCTAAGGGTCCAGGTTTGAACTCCATGCTAGAACTGTCACTGGTCAGGCCAGCAACACCTGAAGAAAAGGAGAAAATAATATTTCTCAAAATGTTGTGCGTATGCTAACCTGTTTGATATGCTATTACTAACAGTTGGATATGTTTGGAATATTTAAATAAAGTTAAATTTTTCTAAAGACATTCGATACTCATATTAGATGATGGAAATAGTCCAATATAAAAATACAACTAAAATGTATGTACATATATAAAATATTACATTGTATATACAAATATTTAAAGAAATGTTTTACCACTTAAATATCTCCGTTCAGAGTTTCTGCATTGTTAAAATGGATTTATGAAATTGAATCAAATTTTCTGCTATAGTTGAGATTCAGTGAAAAGGATTACAATGTTATAAAGCAAATTATGATTAAAATTAATATTTATTGGGGTATAGAGTGAAAAAAAAAATCATATAAAAATTTTTTTTTAAAAATTATAATAAAAACTTTATTAATAACATAAATATTTACAATTTATACAAGTAGTTAAACAAATGATAACCAAAACACAAAGAATTTGGAATATTTCACTATTAAGACAAAAAGGCTCCATACCATTAACAGTTAACTCCATCTCAAGGAGGTTGACCTGTAACAATGTTATAGAAGAAGACTCTTAAGACATCAAGAAAATGCATCTCAGAAGGATGAATCATTAAACATCACATGATCACTATCTCATACTAGCACAATAATTGTTCCAAGGCTCCTCACTGATGAAGGCCACAAGCCAGAAACTAGTCTGGGGATATTGGATGAGTAGGCACTAGATAGGGATTTTATGCACAAGCCTTCTGGCATCCATTGATTGCTCTTGTTAGCACAAGATGGCACTACTATATGGAGAGTTTTGCTGTATTTTGAAGGATGAATCATGTAACAAAATGTTTGATTAGCCTAAGGAATAAGCCACCCAGTAGAATTCTAACTTTTACTCAAAACAAATGTTTATCTGATAATCTCACATAGAGTTATTCCTGGGCCACTCCAGATTCGAGTCATCATCTTCCTAGGCAAGTATTCCTGACATTGATTGAAATAAATTTCCCAATCACTGTAGAGTTTTCTCAGCCAGTTAAATTTCTTATTGTCGAATATCATAGTACATCTTATATACCCTATTGTCTTAAGGGTATGCACAGTTACCATTGCATTATGGGGATTAAATTTCTCAAAGTATTGACTAAATAGAAGTTTTAAGTTGATGATTGGTCTGTGGAACACTCTAGCTCTTATCTGTCCAAATGCTGAACATTCAACGAATAGATGCTGGAAAGTTTCATCACCAGATTTGTATAGTAGTGAGATCGGATCTAAGTTCGTATGTAGCCTTTCATTTAAAACCTTAGCTGTTGGAAACAAGCCATTCATCAGTTTGAAAACAAATTTCAAGTAGGATTGGGGTGAATATATAGAGTGCAACTTTTTCAACACTTTTTTATATATCCATCCATGCATTATCATGACTTTTAAAATGCTTCATTAAGTCTTTATATTTAATACCTTCCAAACTGGGCAAATTAAGATCATCCTGGATATCCCTATAAGCAATGAACAGTTTGGTTATAAAAGATTTTCCCTTACATCCAATTTCATTAAAGGAGCTAGCATGATCAACAAAAGATCTAATAAATTGACTTTTAAATAAATTAATAAATGTATGTGCCCTGGATCAATCAGGCCAAGACCTCCATTTTCTACTGGCATTTGCAAGGTTGATATTGGGATCCATCTTGAAGTTCTACCCCAGACATATTTCTTTGCATATGGTTGGTGAATGCAGTTGAAAATTATATTAAAAATAGTAGAATCTCTCTTAAAAACTTTATGAGAAGATCTGAACTTTTTATCCCTAAGAGGGGTATTCCACAGGATTCCCCCTTGTTGGCTCTTCTGTTTGCTGTTTATATAGAACCTCTCATAAGATTGAGAATCTCGTTCCCGGCCTTTATCTTCCACACTTGGAATTGCAGGTGGCGGTTACTCATTGATGATATTATAATAATATTTCAAAACAGCTATAATATCCAAGTTGTGATGAATATCTTAGAAAATTTTCAGTCTGAAACCGGCTCAGTTTTTCAACCAATAATGTCTGCAACCTGGCAGTTAGCTATTGGTAAAAAAATGCCATCAAACTTCTTGGGCATACTATTATATATGTCCAAGACAAAGATGAACTCTTACTTAAATAAATTAATTATTATAAAAATTGAAGATAAAATAAGTATTTTTTTTTCACTTAAATTATATGAAATTACAAGAGCATCAATTTTTAAATCCATTGTTTCAGAGATTTTAGCATACTATGCACTCTGGGTATCCCTACATAACAAAACAATCATTAAATTTTAAAGAGTTATTAATATGAAGTAAAAACTGCAATGTATTTCATTTTCATAAATATCTCAAATACAATTTTATGCAATTAAATGTTATTGAAATTAATGCATAGATCAAAAATTTAACTTTATGAAATGATTTCTTTTGCTTTTAGTAAAGTAAAGAATTTATTTTTCTTTATTTTAATAATTAATTTATGTAAAGATAATTTAAGAAAAACAGTAGCAAACTTTGCACACCTAGTGCCATCTAGTGCAAGCCATTGTAATCAATAAATGCCACAAGGTTTATGCATCAAAATTCCTATCTAGTGCCTACTCATCCAATATCTGCAGACTGGCTTTCATCAGTGAGTGGCCCTAGATCTGGAAGCACTGTGCCTAAATCTTTGGATTTAATGCAACCCTCCAGAAATTACCTTTTATCTTTTTCTCAGATCCAAGACTTCTCAATGTTGAAATCTATAAGCTAGCTACTAGTCTGGGGATATTGGATGAAGTATGAACTAAATAGGAATTTTAATGCATAAATTTTCTAGCATCCATTGTTTGTTATGGCTTGCACTGAGTGGTGCTAATGTATAGAGAGAGTTGCAACTGTTTTAATAGATTGTGTAAGCTAAGAAATAGTGGTCGTATGGTGTTTTAAAGGAAATTTTAATGTTGATTTCAATTCCATAAATTAAAATGTTATTCAAAGATGGAAAAAATGTAATTGCAATTAAACTGTTTTTTTTTTCTGTACACAGTTTATTAATTAAATGAACCAAAAAAAATTATCATGTAGGAAAATAGTGTGAATGTAAGGAGTCAAAAAACAATGTCGTTAGTCATGGTTGGAGTCGACTCAGTTGAAGAAAAAATTAATTGCTACTTGTCTGAAAAAAAGATTGGTGTTTGATGGCATCAAATATATAACTTTCTCAAACAATTAGAAGTATCTGAAGAAAAAAAAAAGAAGCTAATAAGTGAAATAAAACTAAGATAGTATGTAAAATCATGTTATCATTATCATTTTTCAATGTCTGCTATGATGAAATTTATTCACCATGATGAATATTATAAAGATGCAACCTAATTTCAAATATTAGTCATGTTGCCATTTACTATTTGGTAAATATAACCATAGGTGTAAAAGTGATTATAGAGACTAAAACATCTTACATCTTATTTAATATCTGCGCTAAAATATGAAATATGTCCCTAAGTTGGTAGCCCATCTATTCATGGAAAAGCTGTGGAAAAACTGAAATTCAATGAAAGTATTAATATAAAAATGATATGAAATAAATTAAATCCATAAAAAATGAAGTTCAACAATCTTCTGACATAGAAGTACATTTAAGATGGGGGGAGGGGACACTTGGAAGAAAGACATTTGAACTAGAAACATTGATTCTTGTAAAAATTATTTTGACCACAGTCGAATGTATGTTTCTCAAAATAAAACCATTCACAGTAAAAATTTTAAAAATGGGAAAAATACCAGAGGTAATACCACCAGGTTGTTGCCTGTTTAGATTCTGCTAGGAAGCATGACTTAAATTATAATTCAAAATCTTTAATGATTGTGGCTAACCAAAATATTTTAATATGCTAATGTTCAATTGATAATAAGATTCAATTTGCAAACTTTTCATCATTAATTTTATTTTATTTTCAATATTGTATTTTTAAAAAATATTTTTTAATGATATACTAAATAATGTGAAATTTAAATTTAAATAGATATCTCCTAAACCCCTCTTGCATAATTAACAAGTAATCATGTGTAGTGAATGTGTACATCTTTGATAAGGTTGTAAAAAGTTAAATAAGGTAGTAGATTCAGCCAGAAGTATATGCAACAAGGATAATTAATATATTGTAGATATTCCCACTAATCATACAGAAGTAAGAATATAGTATCATACATAGCTGATTTGACAAAAGCAGGATACAACAGAATGCATATACACCAATACATGCAAATTCAAAACAAAAGTAGCAAAAAAAAAACTGACCATAAAAATAATAACTGGATCACCATACCATGTTTATCATACATGAATAACAAAATAGTACAGATTTGCTCAGACAGATTTTGTGGGATTTAGAATGGCCATTAACTTATACCTATCAATATCATGAAGGATAAAATACAAACATTGGATTGACTTAATGTGGTTGCCATAGGTTGCGAAAAGATCTGTCTACATATACATACTATGGTGATATAAAAGCAAATCTTAATATAGGAAAGATGTAGCATTTTCTGATGAATAGAAATTCACAAACAAAATCTGATACCACTAATACATCAGTCTTTTATAATCATGAAAAGACACATGACCATAGTTTAATCCAAGCCATGTTAAAATAATGTGTGATAAGAGAAATGATCACAAGCAAAAAATCAAAGAGGCATGAACTATTTCAAAAATTAAACACATAATGAATCAGTGAACAAATAATCAGCAAAAAGTGTTTTCTTTTAAACAGAACCATAAATATGATGTGAAAGCTTTGAAAATATACTTGAATGCTAATAATTTAATAAACATATTTAAAATCTGATTTAGTATTTCATTTTATATTAGTATTAAGAATAACTTATCTATTCACAGATATGCATGGCATAAAGACGATTTATATATTTGTATGGGATGCAACAGGATTTTGTATATGTTTCAAATTTCCTTGTCATTTTCATAATGTTATTTTATTAAAGTTTTTATTGCAAAAATTAGGGAGCATTAGTTACATCGATTTTTTAATCAATTCTCAACTTGGTTGCATACATACTTTTTTAAATCCATGCGATTAATTTTTGTTTCACTTGTATATGTAATTCTTTAATATATATATATATGCCAATAAACATTACGTGATCACTATTTCTTATGCTTGCTCTTTATTAAAATAGATACTCTCATCCAAGGATCCTCACTGACAAAGGCCACAAGCCAGAAACTAGTCTGGGGATATTGGATCAGTAGGCACTAGATGGGAATTTTCTGCACAAGCCTTCTGGTATCCATTGATTACTCTGGCTTGTACTGAGTAATAATACATATAGAGACTTTTGCCTATTTTAATAGATATATGTTTGGTAAACAGTTTTATTTCTTATTTTTTCCTGAAAGTTTGTGTTGATGGTATATTAGATATGATAATATGTTGGACTATTTCCATCATCTAGCAGTAAATGTTGAATGTATGATCAATCTTAAACTTTATTTAAACTTTTCAAATACAAACAACTTGCTTGACACAATGTTTTGAATAGTATTATTCTTCACTCTTCATCAGGTGTTGCTGGCCTGACTACTAAACTAACTAAAGTTGATCAGGCCAGAAACATTTGAAGAAGTGTAGAGAATAATACTAGCCAAAACATTGTATCATTATTAATCTGTGTTTCCTATTTGTGTGTTACTACTAACAAGTTGTTTGTATTTGAAAAGTTTAGTTTAAAGTTTTTATTTCTTTTCTTATTGAATGCACTTTCAGTAACAAACACTATAATTAGCTCTCATGTTTCATGTCACTGCTGCTTTACATATAATCCCTCTTAATTATGCATAATATGAAAATCAGTTCATTTAAATATTACATCTACATGATAATTGAATGCTGTTCTCTCTTTTATTTATTATGTTTTTGTGGTTGGCTATAAGCCAAACTTCTTTTACTTTTCTGAACTGATTTGCATATTATGCAAATTAAGAGGGATTACAAATAAAACAGCATCCATATGAAACATGAGAGATAAGATTATGGTGCTCATCATTGAAAGTGCAGCCAATAAGAAAAGAAAGCCACTTTGTAAAGCATACCCACATATATCCACAGAAGAATTATATAATGATTAGTCATTTTCCAAGGGCTTCCAAATTGTGTTAGTCTGTGGATAATTTAATTACGATAAAACATATCTTTAAGAAATGATAATGTAAGAAAGATCATCTCTTTAGATGAAATTGGAACTGAGTTGAAGAAGAACCATTTGTATTGTCAAAAACAAATAAAGCTAATTTGTGTTAACCAATATATTATTTTTGTGGTCATTCCGGGTGAATTAATAAGTGTGAATATTGTTGGGGAAATATAATCAGTTTATCAACATTATTTCATTGAGGTCATACTTTGAGTATGTAAATCAAAAATGATGGAGGATCCTAGCAATGATCTAGTTATTGGCCAACAGACATGGTAAAGAGTAATTTAAAGTGATTGGTTTATCTTCATGCTTTCATTTCCAGTGCTTAAGATTTGCCCATACTTAAGCATTTGGGTTGAAAGAATAGGTAGATTCATTCTATTCTTTCACAAAAACTTTATCTTGTGTTGGAAATGAAAGTATTCATTTATTATTAACATTTATAAAAAAGCACATGTACATTAGCTTGAAATGCTGACCTTTAGTTTATTATAAACTAATTATATTTTTATTATTATGCTTAAACAATAAGATATCAGAAGAATTCGTCATCTTTTTCTATTCAGTATATATATATATGATTTCCATTTTCTATCTATATGTAATTAGTTTTGATAATTGATGAAAAGATTTGACATTTGTTTATGTAGTAGCTAGTTTATTTCGTTTAATATATATATATATATATATATATATATATATAAATAAATAACATATATATATATATATATATATATATATATATATATATGTTAAACATCCCAATGCATAATGCTAGGCAGACATCTTTATTAACTAATAAATAGTACTACAACCTATGCTAATTATATAACCAGTATATCTATCTCCTATTAAAACAAAGCATAAAGTTTTTTAAAAAGGAGAGAAAGATAACCTCTTTCTAAACATCTATTTAAAATTATAAACTATAATTAAAACACCGGATCAATAGGAACAAATTTTAAATATACAAATAACTTTACAGTAGCAAATCTGAGTAATTTTCAATTTATAAGAGAATATTAATTAGGAATGCTGTCAATAGGTTTTTATACATGTTTGGATTAGTTTTAATATAGATAACTCAAATGTGCCTTTTAGGCACAATATATTACTCCATCAGTAAAAGGAATGATACCTGTCCTTATACTTGCTTCTATCTCAACACCTAGGCTAGAAGAAATGATTTCTTTTATCAATTAGAAATTTTGTTTCTAAATATCAATTAAGTTGAAAATTTAGAAATAAATTTCTTAATTAATATAAAAATTCATTCTTTATAGCCTATGTATTTGAGACAGTAAAAGAGGCCAGTATAATGATGGGCATCATTTCTTTTACCGATAGATTTGTTATATGCTGTGGGTAGAAGAAATCTCACCTATCTATAACAGCAGTGATATTGGGAATTAATTCAAACACATTCCCAATATCTAATATAAATATAATATGTATAATTAGTAGAGATTTGAACACATCTAATTACATCTAAAAGTTCAGTATATACATTATACTTGTATTCAAATATTATATGTGTAAAATAATACCTACAGAGTTTAAATATAAAATTTTAATAATATTTATTGTACCATGTATACTTTTGACATTTTCACATCATATTCATAGACATGAAAATGTCAAAAATATACTTGCTGCAATAAATATTGTTAAAATTTTATATTTAAACTCTGTAAGATTATTATTTGGCATTAATATTGAGAATGGCAGAGTATGAAAACATTATTATAATACGTATAAGTATAATAATAAGTCTGATAAGTTTCCTCTATGTTGTTTATATCAAAGTGGCATTTTCTTCATGTTAGATTAAATTTGCAAACATAACATTGATGTGAATAGAATGGAGAATATTTATTAATGCTATTATTACAAATTATTACATGCACTGAGGTATGAAGATCTATTCTAATTTTACTTATCATTGTACAATTTTTTCCTGGAAAAAAATATAAATTCAATTTTAATTTATGTCAACAAATCATTGCATGACTTTCTCGGTTTACGTTTAGCATTTGCTTTAGAAGTAATAATCCACTTTACTCACTCTCCTTCAGAGCCATCTACTATGAGCTTATGATAAAATCACATTCACAGACTGATTTTTGTTTATTTGTTATCTTAGTGACCATAACACTATTAGCATAATAATATCCAATGATTTCCTAACCTTACAATAGATTTACCACATTTTTAATTTATGAAGATTGGTATATGAAGTAATTAAATTAATAAACGATTCTTTTTTATTTAAAGGTTTATAAATATATGTCTGTATTAGCTAAATAAACCACACACATTAATTTACCTTAAACAATGTAAATTATTTACCATATTTCAAAATAATGGCCCATGAATTAATTTATGTAATTAAATAAGTATTTTAAAAAGAATTAATACTACTACTACTACTACTACTACTAATAATAATAAAAAGAAGAAGAAAGAAAAAAGAAGAAGAAAAAGAAGAAGAAAGAAGAAGAGGAAGAAGAAGAAGAAGAAGAAGAAGAAGAAGAAGAAGAAGAAGAAGAAGAAGAAGAAGAAGAAGAAGAAGAAGAAGAAGAAGAAGAAGAAGAAGAAGAAGAAGAAGAAGAAGAAGAAGAAGAAGAAGAAGAAGAAGAAGAAGAAGAAGAAGAAGAAGAAGAAGAAGAAGAAGAAGAAGAAGAAGAAGAAGAAGAAGAAGAAGAAGAAGAAGAAGAAGAAGAAGAAGAAGAAGAAGAAGAAGAAGAAGAAGAAGAAGAAGAAGAAGAAGAAGAAGAAGAAGAAGAAGAAGAAGAAGAAGAAGAAGAAGAAGAAGAAGAAGAAGAAGAAGAAGAAGAAGAAGAAGAAGAAGAAGAAGAAGAAGAAGAAGAAGAAGAAGAAGAAGAAGAAGAAGAAGAAGAAGAAGAAGAAGAAGAAGAAGAAGAAGAAGAAGAAGAAGAAGAAGAAGAAGAAGAAGAAGAAGAAGAAGAAGAAGAAGAAGAAGAAGAAGAAGAAGAAGAAGAAGAAGAAGAAGAAGAAGAAGAAGAAGAAGAAGAAGAAGAAGAAGAAGAAGAAGAAGAAGAAGAAGAAGATATTAAAAAAATATCAATGAAAGCATATTTCAATTAAGTTTTCAAAGTAGTGAATTATTAAAATAAAAATTGAAATAAATTTTTAAGTACATTATAAAAATAAAAAAAGATAAAAAAATAATTTATATTTCAATTAATGACAACTATACAAGACTTGTAATAATGGATCTATAGAATAATCCAATTGCTATTAGCATTAAGGCAAAAAGGTAACCATGTCCCAATATCTGAAACAGGTTGATATCTCCACCTCCAGTGTTGAAACCCATATCATATTACAATCACAAGTTTTTATTCTTTATACATAACACTTCAAGAATCATCTAATCTCAAACACCTGGCCTTTAATCTCTAGTTAATAAAAACTAAACTAAATTAAATGCTACTTCATTGAAACATTTTAAATTAACTACAATTACAGAGGATTCAAAAATATAATTTAAATAAAGTTCTTCCTAGTGTCACCCTTTAGTACTACTTTTAATATTATCATCTTTTTTACCTACTATGCATAGACTGACTTAGAAAGTGCCCTTTTGATAGTGTTTAAAATATTATTGTTTAAGTATTTTTTTTATTCCAAATGTTATTTTTCTTCACAGCTGTACTTCTAAATCAGTAGCATTTCTAAATTTTAACATCTATGGATTTTTTTTTTCATGGCATTATTTTCATATTAATGTTTGTGCCAACTTTCAGTTTTATACAATGCTTTTGTTGGCAGAGGGACAGCCAATTCAGGGATTTATTTTATTTTGCAGGGCAGGCAACAGGAAAACATATTTACTACTCTGCTAATTACTATATTTCCAGATAGCAGGTGGTAATTCAATTAAGGTTTGTGCTTAACATATCATTTTATAATATTAATAAATGGTGAATATATTTTCCATATCTGGAACTAAAAAAGATAAGATATCTTACAAATTTTCCAGTGCTGGTTTAGCTTTATTTTATCAATAGAGTTGATCTTGTTTTGTATTTTACAGTAATTTTTGTAAATATATTAAATATATTAAGTGCTAGCAGATGATCTAATAATAATGTGAAAGGCTGTCGAAGGTTTTAGCCTTTCACGTTATTATTAGATCATCTGCTAGCGCTTAATAAATTTAACATATTTCCATTTGTTACTATCATTTCATTTGATTTGAAAATTGCTTTGTTGTAAATCGAAAGATTTCACATTGTTTATTTATATATAAGATTTAGTGAATTAAATGTGAAGGTGTTTTAAGCTTTACATTTTTAGTTCAGAATGCTTGAGTCTGGCTTATTTATATATAAATTTAGGTAGAGAAGAAGGTGGGTCCCATCTTTTTCTCATAGTTCTGGCTTGTGTTCTTGAATTGAGAGTTCCACATGCAGTCATTATTACATCTGATTGGCTGTAACATAAGCTAAGGCACTTCTGTCAAAGGTTTTAGCCTTTCACATTATTATTAGTAATTTTTGATAGTTCTTTGAGGAATTTATATATATTCAATGCCTTCAAAAACTGGGTTCATTCTTTCTCTCATAACTAGTTTCATCTTCAACTGATTCAATTGCAATTAATTGGTGTTATTTTTATATACCATTTTTCCATGTAATATTTTGTGTTGTTAAAATTGAAAATGTAGTTCTTTTTCAAAAGTATATTGATTTGTTTAACTGACGGTAATTGGACACAAAAGAAACAGTGTGAACACGATCATATTTTTTTAATTTGAACATTTTAATTTATAAAAGGTGAAATTTCTGAAATTGATTCTTCAATCTTAATACAATCTGTATATAAATGAATTATTAAAATAAAATAAAAAATAAATTTTTAACTTTATAATCAAGCAAAAAATTTATTTAATAAATATGCAATTCTAATTATATATTAATTTTAACAATATTCATTTGTCAAAAATTGTGTTGAGAGATTTATTTAAAATGTATAAATGATAAACGGTTTTTTTTTAAAAATTTCATCAAACTGTTCTCCATTAAAAATCAATGCAAATTCTTTTTTTTTTAAATTTATAATAAATATTATAGTTTTAATTATTATTGCTTTATAGTCTTTTAATTATTTTTACTTAATCTTAACTTTAACAAAAAATTTGATTCAAATCCCCAAACCTGTTCAAATAACTCAGAATCTATAAACTAATGTTTAACTGGTAAAACATTTCATTATTTACTTGCATATAAGTAGAATTTTTTTTATATGCACATATATGTTTCGTACTATATACTATTTAATATTATACTTTTTTTATAATAATTGTATAAATTGCTATAGTAAGAACTCTCAATCTTTTATTATTTTATTTATTACATGATTTTGTTGCTTCAATTTCTATGCCCTTTTTGAACTTGGACCAATTGTATCAATTGTATGACTTTATTGTTCTATACATTCATTAATTATTAGCTCTTATAATGCTACCATTCTGATATATATCATAATTTTTAACCATTATTAATTTATTGCAGGATGAAGATCTTTCCAAGTTCAATCCATCTTCTCCAGTCTCTAGCCTCTCTTCTCCACACCACCCTGCACACTTTCTTATTTCATCAGTCCATCTCACATGTGGTCTCTTTCTGAGTCTTTTACAGTTTCTTGAAATCCAGATTAAGATTTCAACTGTCCATCTAATCATCATCTCTTCTAAAAATATGTCCAGCCCAACTCCACTTCAGTCTGTTTGTTCTCTTATCAATGTATTTCATTTTCAATCTTTTCTTGTTAATCCTAACATGCATTTCTCCAAACTTCTTTAAGTTGTCTGAATTATCTGTATTTCTCTTCTGTTAAATGTCCATCTTTCAGATCCATAAGTAAGAACTGATAAAACACATTTATTAAAAACTTTCCTTTTCAAACACAAAGGCATATTTCTTTTAAATATAAAGTTATTTCTACCAAAAGCACTCCAACCAAGTTTAATTCTATGATTAATTTCATCCATTATGCCCTCCATTAAAATGGAAAGCTAAGTGAATAAAAGTAAAAGGAGATTATTTAAGTCATCTAGATTTTTCAGATGATATAGTTGTTTTTGCAAATAATGCTTTAGAGTCTCAGGAAAAGTTGGAAGAGTTATCAGGTTAAAGTAAGAAAGTAGCTTTAAAAGTAAATATTAAAAATACTAAAGTAATGTTCAATGGGTTATCTCAATAGATGCAAATAAAGATTGATAATGATGAGTTACAAGAAGATAACTACAAATACCTTAGTCCATTTTCTTTCCATATAAAGTAATTAAACAGTAAGTTAGAACAATGTTCTGTAGACTTTCTAGTCTGGTTGTTGAATTTGTCAGTAAAAATACAAAATCCATTGGTTTATAAAATCATGAAATTAAGAATATTTAACCTCAAAATCATTACTAATAGATATAGAAGAAATATTGAATTGAGAATAAAGAACTAAGACTAGATTTTTAATAATGAAATATTTAATAAAGATAAAAATTAATAAAAACAATAGATATGAAATAACTATGTACAGATATATTTCTCATTACATGACAGGATTTATATATAAAAAGTTTAATATATGTTTTCAGATTAAATACTATATCTACTCAATAGTTCAAATAACTTTACCTTATTATAAAAAATCTAACTATTTTAATAAAGTAATTCTAATTGACTACGAAAAAAAATGGGGTGACATCTTGATTTAATATAGTTTTTAAAATATTATTTAAAATATTGCTATTAATATTAGGAGTAGTAAATATATGTATGTTTAATTAATAAACAGAAAATTGTTTATTTCCAATCACTAGTTCAAATAACTTTAACTTATAAAATGTTTAAATTAATAAATAAATCTTTTTTTTATAGCGCGATGTTTGTAAACTGTAATATTTAACACATCATTACGCTGTTGCACATGCGCTTTGAAGATTTTTTTAACTATAAGATTTTTTTAACTATAAATGAATGAATACTAACACTCAACCACATGATAAAGTCTGTGGTTGAGTGTTAGTATTCATTCATTTATAGTTAAAAAAATCTTATAGTTAAAAAAATCTTCAAAGCGCATGTGCAACAGCATAATGCTGTGTTAAATTAATAAAATAATTATAATTCAATTTACAATGTGAAGTTATCTTGATTTAATATATTTTAAAGCATTATTTATATCAGGAATACTAAATATCTATCTATCGATCTATCTATTGATCAATCTATGTCTGTCTGTCTGTCCGTCCGTCCGTCCGTCCATCTATCTATCTATCTATCTATCTATCTATCTATCTATCTATCTATCTATCTATCTATCTATCTATCTATCTATCTATCTATCTATCTATCTATCTATCTATCTATCTATCTATCTATCTATCTATCTATCTATCTATCTATCTATCTATCTATCTATCTATCTATCTATCTATCTATATTTTACAAATAAAAAATCAGAAATATTAATTAAAGTATGTAAAGCACCCATTAATGGGTTCAGATAAAAAGGCACAAATAATAAACATAAACAAATTAATTGCACTATGCCAACTTTCAGCAAAATGCTGCCAGAATCATTTTTCTGAATAAAGTTATGCAGTACAGGTACACTTATGTAAATTGATATGATATAATATGTAAATGAGGTACAATATGCAAATAAGATAATATACTATTTTTTGGATAATGGAACACATGAGTCCTATTTGTTTATGGAATGTGTATCCTTTGCAATTGCCCAAACCTCTTTGTACTTTATTTTCCTATCATCTCTTTCTGAGTATGTTGTTCTATTACTTGTTGGAGAAAATGTATGCCATGTAGTGTGGTCATGATCAAGAAAGATTGATTCATATTCAGTCTTTTGTTTGGCTTTATTGTGGAAAATATGCATGTTGGAAAATTTTCTTGAATCTATTTCAGAACTGCACATTCTTCACAGGTACTTTATCTCTGGTATTGTTCAACAAATTATTATGGGAAAGTGGTGATCTAAAGTTACTCCTATACATGTTAGCACAAATGTTACTAAGGTTATTTGCCATATATGAGGCATAAGGAACACTTATCCACACTTTAAGCATATTATTAATAAATAATATGTATACAGATAAAAAGAGCTCTTCTCTTACCTAGGCTTGCATACAAATCTATCCATATATATGCTCTTAACATTAAAAGTTTAATAGAAATCTTTTTGCATAGAATTCTCTAACGGCATAATATGCCATAATTAATAAAATCCTTAGTGAATTATCTTTATGGAATCTTTTAGATTTTAAATGAAGACAGTTCACTTGTGGTTAATTTTCATTAAGCATGCTTAAGCAGAGTGGAACTATAATTTCATAAAGTTTTGTTATTATTAGTTTTTAGGTAGCCTTTTTCATGCTTGAGATAAAATCTCTCTAGATTTGTTTCATAATTTGTAGTTTATGCTTGAGACAAGTTTCTATAATTTATATTATTTAGTCATATATAGGGATAGACAGCAAATTAATAAAAAAAACACAAGTTTTTAGCCATTATCATTTTGAATTGCAGGCAGCAGAGATAGTGGCTAATTTTAACCCACATATTAATCCTTTCTATGGGTTGCAATTTTATTCTTTTAATCTATATTTAATATCTCCTGTAAAGTCTACTGATATTAATACTTAAACTGCGACTTTCAGAAGTAAAAATACATATTTACATTTAAAAAAACAAGTTGATATCTACAGTTTTTAGTCTGATAAACTCTTAAAATTTGGTGAACATTGTAATTAGTTTTTACATTAACAAACAAACTTCTCTTACAAAAACAGGTCTTTAGTATGTTAATCTGTTAATTGCCTATTTTAAAATTTAATTTTAGGAACTACATTATCATAAAATAAATAAAAGTAGGATTGAAAATTTTTTTAAAATAAATTAAGCTAGATGTAATTAAAGGGGATTTGAACCCAGACTTTCACATTCCCTTCAGTCATCCACTCCATCTTATATAACTGGTACACATGACCACATAGATGTGAAAAAGATAAATGATCTCCAATATATGTATTTCATGTGAACTAGCACTCATCATTTATCTTTTCATCTTTTTCACGTGTATGTGGTCATTGTATTGGTTATATAAAATGGAGTGGATGACTGAAGGGAACTTGAAAGTCTGAGTTCAGATCTTTCTAATTACATCTAGCTCAAGTATATACAGTATACTTGTATTTAAATATTAAGTATATTTTAATTGTAACTAAAGTAAGCAATATGTTTTAAGTTATGCAAACTATTAGTGCATATTTTAAATCAAAAAGAGATCATGTGATGTTTTAGTGGTTTAACAGTAATCTGATTTGTTGCTTAGGAGATTATAAGAAATTGAGCATTGAAAATGTCCAAGTTGGAGTTGTGATCCATGGATGAGGCTGGCATTATACCATTGCTTTATACTATGAAGGGCAATTTATTTCTTTTTATTGTTAAAAAAAAAGTAAAATATTGTAATATTAAGTAAAACATTTTATATAAATTTACTACAGTTTGCTTTATGTAAATTTATGTCAAAACAACATTCCACAAGACTTAAATTAATTAATAAATAATATTATAGGTGATATTCAGAGCTGTCGATTCTTTTACTCGTCATATGATAAATAACATGCTAAACCTCAGGATGATACCATCAAAGCAAACACAAGTGAATCGCTTTTATCTGTGACCAAAGAACTTAATGGAAAATTAATTTAGATAATGGCATATGTGAGAATAAAATTGAATATAAACAACACTGGAGTAAATTTGATTTTACTTGACATTCCCAAGGCAGAAGTATTAAATGCACATTTAAATAATCTTGAGAAATGTCGAAGATCATTATTAATAGGTCTCTCTCGAGATTGTTGATAATGAGTATTTAGTGTCACTGCCACGGGGATATTTGCTAACTACAAATTCATTTGAGCATTGTTTATATCTGTAATAAATATAATTTTTGTCTTTCAGTTGTTATTGCCTAAATTTATTTCCATATACTGTATTTGCCAGCATATAGGATGCATTTTTTCTAATATGCCTAAAATATAGTGTTCATCTTATAATCAAAATTATGAGTTGAAATTTCAGTCATTTAAAATTTCTCATTTATTTTAATATATATATATATTAGTAATCAATATCTGTATTCCAATTATAAACAAATATATATAATTCTTTGCAAAACAATACAATAATTAATACAGTAAATAATATTTTAAAAACATATATCTACTATAATTTAATAGAAGTACTTTCAATTATCAAAGCAATCTTTATCAACAATATTCAAATTCAGTTACTAAAACTGTTATAAATGTATATAAAAACAATTATGTCATACATCAATTTCCCCACAATTTGAATAGTGTTGATAACGACTACTTAGGTAGTCGAAAGTACTTCTACTAAATTATAGTAGATATTTGTTTTTAAAATATTATTTACTGTATTAATTATTGTATTGTTTTTTGAAAAATTATATATATTAAATATTGTGTTATTTATACAGTGTAGATTGGGTATGTAATATTATAAAGGAGGAACAAATCTCTGATCATGCAAATTATGAATTTACATGCATTTGACCATGAACTTTCATTAGAAAAGCATAAGCGTATGCTTATGTTTAGAGCTTATCTATAAATAAGTCAACCATTATTCACCATGCTGAAATCAATGCTTGAATCTATTGTAATTATTGTATTTATTGTTATAAATTATTATGTGAGTTGTACAAACCTGTTTGTTCTATAGCAGGCAAGAGATTGAATTTCATTAACTATCTGTGATGAAATACATAAGTATTTATTGCATTTTGTTCTTTTGCAAAACAAAAAAATATTTACAAATACACATGGAATGTAAGCTAGCATGTAATCTACATCTAGCTACATAACACAGTCATACTAATGTATATATAATCTCACAATAATATCAATATAAGAGAAAAACATTCAAAATAACTTAATATTCTCATAATTTTAAAAAAATTATTTTAAAATCAAATGTAAAATATATTTAAAAAATTCTCTTAAAAATATAAATCTATCCAAAAGGTAAATAACATGCAGTTAAGAAAAGAGACAATCTTCAAAATGTTTAGTTCTGGAGATGTGGATTTTGAGGATGAAGATTAAAAGATATCTAACTACAATGTTCCCTTGTTATATTTTTTGTAGACATAAATAACTATAAAATTAGTGCAGTAAGTCATTGTGGAAAATCATGAAAAAAATGTAGAAAAGTGTTTTTTCTTTTAAATGTGTATAAAAAAGGATGTGTGTCTTATACGCCACTGCGTTCTATGTGCTGGTAAATACCGTAAATTTTCAGTGACAAAAAAAGGTGCTTTTTTTTTTGTTGTGTAGCTGTTTGGTTGTTACCATTGTGATATTTAGCATATTACTTATCATATAGTGGAAGAAAATGACTGCAGCTCTAAAAACATTATAAAATATTTCACACATCAAATTTATAATATATACGACAGTAAAAGTGCTTAATCTAGTGATCATGTATAAGTGCTAGTTATTATGCATAATCATCTAGAAACTTGATGCGTTTGATAAATTTCACTAAAATTTTTCACTATTGCTGCAATTTTACATAATTCCCAAATGAAGTTGATAAATTTAATAAATATGCTAGAATTTCTTACATATATATATATAATTCCCAAATGAATTTAGTAAATTTATTAAATATCACTGAATATTTTATTTTAAAAGTGATTTTAGCATAATTTCCAAAATGTAGCTCATACATTTGATAGATGAACGTGAAATTCCCCATCTTTTGTTGTTTTAATAAAGTAACTTATGGATTCAAGTAGATTGTAATAAAACGGATCATAAATATATTCTTTGTTTTATTAGAATGATTTAATAAATATAAAGAAACTAATAAAAAACTGTTTCAGCCCCACAGAATTATGTGTATAAAAAAATTTGTTGGGAAAAGATGTAGAAATCTAATAAAATTATTGCTTGTTCAAACAAAGGAAATTATTATGATATTTTGAATTACATAATTTTTCATTTTCCTTGTATTTGCATTTAGCTAAATTATACTAACTTTTCATAATCGTCTGTGATAGTCTTGATTTCCCGAAATTGATGTATTTCTAGTACACATCCTAAAGGACAGCACTTACATCTGCCATTATCTCTGTAGTAATTAAATATTTACTTCATTAGCGTGTAGTCTATAAAAAAAGGAAATCTATAGTGGATTAATTTTAATGGACTTTTATTCATTTGACTATAAAAAACTTTAATAGTCTACATCAACATTAATGAAAATATATTAATTATAAAAATCATTAACATAGGCAAAACTCTCTATACGTATTGCCATTCAGTGCAAGCCAGAGTAATCAATGGATGCCAGAAGGCTTGTGTATAAAATCCCCATCTAGTGCCTACTCATCCAATATCCACAGACTAGTTTCTGGCTTGTGGCCTTCGTCAGTGAGGAGCCTCAGATCTGAGAGCACTACACTTAGATCTTAGGATCTAATGCAACCCTCCAGCAGCCACCTTTTATCTTTACTTAACTACAAAACTATGAGTCTTAAATTGAAAACACTATAATATTTTCAATCCAAGCTCATTAGCTTATATAGTCATATAGGTCTGAACTCAGTTCAGTACCCATACATTTTGGTAACTTTGTTTCTTTAATAACCATAGCCACCACTAACCTATTAGGAAGGATAGGTTTTAAGCCAATAAACATCACATGATCATCATTTCTTTTATGCTTGCTTATAACTATCATTAAAACAGGCAAAACTCTCTATACATATTGCCACTCAGTGCAAGCCAGAGTAATCAATGGATTCCAGAAGACTTGTGCATAAAATCCACACCTTGTGGCTACTCATCCAATATCCCCAGACTAGTCTTTGGCTTATGGCTTTCATCAGTGAGGAGCCTTGGATCTGAGAGCACTGAACCTAGATCTTAGGATCTAATGCAATCCTCCAGCAGCCATCTTTTATCTCTACTTAACTACAAAACTATGAGTCTTAAATTGAAAACACTATAATATTTTCAATCCAAGCTCATTAGCTTATATAGTCATCCACTGACAAAGGCCACAAACCAGAAACTAGTCTGGGGATATTCGATGAGTAAACACTAGATGGGGATTTTATGCACAAGCCTTCTTGCATCCATTGATTACTCTGGCTTGCACTGAGTGGCAGTATGTATAGAGAGTTTTGCTTGTTTTAATAACAGTTATAAGAAAGCCTAGGAAATGGTGATCATGTGATGTTTATTGGCTAAAAATCATTAACAAATGCAAAAAATAAAATTGATATTTTTTGTGATACAGGTAAGCCCCTATAACACAGTATTGCTACAACATTGTTTCACTCTAATACAGTTTGAGAATCCCCCCCCCCCATAACATGGTATTCCTATAGCTCATTTTGCTCTAACATGATTTGAGAGTTGGAGAAACTCCCCCTATAACACAGCATTCATACAACAAGTTTTGATAATTAGAGAAATTCCCATATAACAAGGGATGTGATGAGAGTTTTGAAGAGAAAACACCATCTCTGTCAATATTTTTCATTCAAACATGTACAAAAATACTCATTTAATAGTGATTAGTAATGATGGTGAAGAAAACATTATGTAATATTAATATGTAATACTTTTGATCAATTAGTCTTTCAATAAACATATTTCTCTTAGTTACAAAGTGCAAGTAGTATTTTAACTCTGTTTTTGTACTAATTCTTTGTTTTGTATGACACGAATTTGCATAACATGGCATTTTTTAGAAACCTATCGACCATTTTATATATGGAGGTTACCAGAATTTATCAAGTTTATGAATTACATTTTGGAAATTATATAAAAATCATTTTAAAATTAATATATTTAGTGATATTTATCAAACTTACCAAATTCATTTGTAAAGTATACATAATTGCTGGTAAAAGTGAGAAATTTTATGAAATTTCTTAAACTCACTAAGTTGATTGGTGTTTACATATATTATAACAGTAACATTATATATGTTTTTATTTAGACACATGTAAAAGAATAAAGTTAGATAGTTTAGCCCAGTATGAAAAAAGCATGAAAATTGAAATAGCAAAATCTAGCAATAAATAAAAAATAAAATAAAATAAAAAATTGACTGCATGCACATGTTAAAGGTCTTGGAACACTATTGAAGTGATAATAACACATCTTAACAGCTAGGTAACTCACCAATTTTGGAATGAGATATAATAACCAAGTGTATTGTTTAAATGAATCTAGTCAATGTAGAGGGCACTGGTTGATGCTGTGAAGTTTGTTGTTTCTACTTTATTAAACTACCATTAACAAACTGGTCTGGGGTTGAGGATATCCTCAAAGCTTGTGAAGACTTATTTTGCAACTCTATATATAACATTTGTAAATAGGAGCTTTATTAAATTAGGTCATGTGACATCTGACTTGATTTTTTATCACATTATATAAGAGAAAACAAGAATTGAAATTGGACTCCAACAAATACATAATTACTCTTGTAATGCATATGCATCTGTTTTTAATATTGGATTGTTTATCGCCTTATTTAACTACCTTACTCATAAATAAGAGAAAATAAACAAAAAAATGTCCTCATCAAAGATTTCTGCACGCTTTATAATGCTATAAGTTAATTAACTATATTCTTAATAAAATAATTCCCATTGTTTAGCATTTCATATAAAAAAAATATTAAAAAAATAAACTAAAGTAAATATAAAATCTTAAAAAGAGAAGAAAAAATTGGTGCTAATAACAGTTTGCTAAATATTGTTTTTTAACATTTAATTGCTGTAGTAATTTAATCTTTTATTCACATGATTACACTGGCAAATTTTTTTCATTGACATATTTGCTAAATATTTTAAAGTTTTAATTTTTGCTAATTTTTTTTTGTCATTTCCTAATTACTAATATGCTTGATATTTTGATTTCTATATGTATTTGATTATTAATTTTTTTGATTATGTTTAGTTCTATAAAATTTGCTTATTTATTTTTTAATTTTTGATGGGAATTGCAATTTTTTCAACTGTATTGGTGCCAAAAGATATTATCTGCCTTCTTTTGTCACTCAGTTGTGTTAGTGGCCGGTTTGGGATTCCCCTTAAAAACCAAGTAGCAAAAAATTATTAATGCAGAGTTCTACAAATTAGCATTTCTATTATCAAAATTAATGCTAACATAATGGAAATATTTTAATCAACTATAATTATTGAAGATTTTATAAAATATGATTTAAAACGAATTCTTCTCAGTGCTGATTTCCTTTACAACGGTAACTCTTCATTAATATTTTTTATGAATTTTATACTTTACACAAGTTTAATTTTTTTCATGGCATCAACTCTATATCAATAATTTTCTGAAATGCAGTTTATCCACAGCTCTAACATTAGTAGATGGGCTATTGGTGCAGGGAATCTTTTTATTATATAGGACAGATAATATAGAACCTATATGAAATCCTTAAGTTTTATATCCAATAAATATATTTTCAGATTGTAGACAGTGATTCAACTAAAATTTGCACTTAATTATCTTTATAAAGAATATGCCCAATGAATAATATTTTCATAGTGGCAATTGAGAACAATAATAATTATGGTTTACATTACTCACTCCACTTCTTTCTTTGGCAAGTGTGATATTAACATCTCTTCTTGCTGGCCATATCTATTGTTTTTCTCTGGGAAGTTATATACTCAGCATCTTAAAACATCTGGTCCTCATTCTCATTAAACAATTAAGAGTTCACTTCAATTCAGTCTATTACCAACTTAAGTCAATTAGCAACTAACTGTGGTATCTATATAAACTGAGCACTGAATATATATATATATATGAGAGATGAGGATCTGGATCAACTGATGAGGGCTGGTTCAGCACAAAATATGTATATTGCAGATCATTTATCTTTTTTACAAGTATGTAGTCGTGTATGTTAGTTCTATAAGATGGAATGGATAACTAAAAGGAGCTTGGAAGTCTGGTTTCAAATCCCCTCTAACTATGGTATTGTTTATAATCCTGTAGTCTCTCTATATAAGTAATTTATATTGGCCTGAAATTGAAAGGAATGCTCTGCCCCTCCTCCATCAATATGTTGATTTCTTTACTAATGATTTATCTTGTTTTTGATCGTCTTTCCCTCATTACATTTTTTCTTATTGATTAATTTAATTAAAAAATAATAATATTTGGAGGAGTCAATAATAATATAAAAAAAACTTCGAAATTATCCATTTTTCCCGCCATCAATCTCAGTTTTAAATTACAACATTTAAATTTAATCAGAAAGATTTGAACACAAACTTTGTAAGATAGAATTTAAATTTTAAAGCTACTAATCTTTAGATACATTAATTATTAAAAATAAATAAAACTAAATTCTTTATAATAAGAAAAAAAATTATTTCATAATATTCAATTTTTATCTACATATTAGTGTCGATAAACGTTCGTCAATAAATTGTATTTATCACAAATAAATATTTTATTCATTTGCTGAAAAATTTATTCCCAATTTAAATTTAATGTGACTTTCGTATACAATAAATGTGGATTTTTGCGATTATTAACCTGTTATATTTTAATAATCTCCATTTCAATTTATTTGCTGAGGCTTAATTTAATTTAGTTTTCAAGCCTATCCCGTACTTATGCTTGATCTTAGAATGTTTTTATACCTGCACATATGTCAATAATTTTTATAGACGCGTGTTTATATTTAAATATCATATACATGTAAAAATTGAAGTTTCCATTTTATAATACCACATTACTATTCAATGTTAGCAACAATAC
The DNA here is from genome assembly GCA_028023455.1 of Epiperipatus broadwayi. Lineage (NCBI taxonomy): Eukaryota > Metazoa > Onychophora > Udeonychophora > Euonychophora > Peripatidae > Epiperipatus > Epiperipatus broadwayi. The sequence continues at coordinate 6,109,375 of JAQFVV010012416.1, read as the reverse complement.
AACTTCAGAATCACAGCTTCTCTCTACATCGACTTTCTTCATTCACTAAATACAAATAATTATCTTTTATTTCACTCTCAAATTGTTGAGTTATGTTACTACTAAAATATGTTATTTCTGCTTTGATGAATTCCTAGAAATTGTATAAGCAAGTATATATATATATTATATTTTACCCTGGATGGTTTAGTGCAGATGATAGAATGTCCAACTAAGAGTCAAGAGTTCCAAGATCAGTTCTGGCATTCAAACTTCTTATGAACTTCCAAGGAATAAAGACATCCCCATTTTTTTTGCCATGCACAGTTTGAGTAATTGTTAGAGCATCCAATGTAGAATTGAGAAGTTCCAGTATCGATTCTGGTACTCACAGTTCTGGTGATCGAACTTCTAATGAACTCCTGAGCAATAAAGCCTTATGCCTTTTCATTTTTAATATTTCCCTTTTTTTATTCATTCTGTGAATTTGCTACTTTAACTTTCATGCCCTTTTTTTATTTCATTAAATTATATAATTTTACTTTTTCCATTCTGTAAATAATGGCTTAGATAGTGTTACTATTATGATATACATACTTCATGCTAAATGTCATTCTTTATCTCACACTCAATCTCGTTACTATTTGAGATCTAATGGTTTTTCTTTGAAAAGTTAATCTTGACAATAGCAGATGTTATTTTGTCAAAATGTTTGAAATTAATCAAAACTAACATACAGTTTAACACAAAAATTATCAGATAATCATGAAAATATTAAATGTAAGATATATATAGTAATAGAACAGAAAATTATGTGTTCTTATGTTTGGCATTGACATATGAAAAGGCAAGTAAATTTAATATTTTAAATGGTGTTGTCACCACACAATTAATAATATTGGAATAAATGATTTATTTATATTTAATCATGAATTATGGCTAAAATAAATATATAAATTTATTTTTGAATCGTTATCATATTCCACATTTAGAAATAATATTTGTTTTGGTTAGGATTTTTTGGTCGATTAACTTATGGATCTGAGACTTGGACACTTAATAGAAGAGCACTACAGATACTTCAGACCATTCTAAGAAGTATGGAGAGATACATGTTGGGAGTAACAAGAAGAGATCAAAAATGCAATATATAGGTAAGAGATCAAACATGTGTTACTGACCTCATTGAAAAAAGTAAAAGACTGAACTGGAGTTGGGCTGGACATATTGCTAGAAGAGATGATAATAGATGGACAATTGAAATCGTAAACTGGATTCCAAGAGATTGTAAAAGACCCAAAAAGAGACCACATGTGAAATGGATGGATGAAATAAGAAAGTGTGCAGGGGTGATATGGAGAAGAGAAGCTAAAGATTGGAGAAGATGGATTGAACTTGGAGAGACCTTCATCCTGCTGTGGATTGATAATGGTTGATAATGATGATTCAAAATTTGTTAATATGCAATCATTATGCTTGTTCCTGTTTTTTTAGATAAATTATGCACAAAAAATGATGAGAATAATTAAAAAGATTTATTATAAGACATAAAACTTGTAGAAAAAGTAGCACCTTGAATTCAAATATTTCCAGTAGTGATAAAGATCACAGTGACTAGATGTAGCAGCTCTCTCAATTTATATATTACCAATATTTATTCAAGGAAATAGAAGTCATACAGAGCAGTCTCCTCAGCTCATATATTATAAATATTTATTCAAGTGCAGATTATTTAGTTATTAGTGTATGAAATGCTTTTGGCTTGAAATAAATTTTCCTTTGAAACGTAATGCGGAAAATTTGGACTGCCATGCTATAACTCCTTAGAAAATAATCTTGATATATGTTTAAACCAAGAAAGCAATACTGAATAAATCCTGATAAAGAAACTGTATTTAAGATGATATAATTATTTATTTGAAATAGTTGAAAGGAAAAAAATCTAAAGAAAATCAGTGCAGTTTTTCAGATAATGTTACGATTATTTATTTGAATTCTATATCGTTGCTTGAGGTATTGATTGCATAAAATCCGTGGTTAACCCAAAAGATTCAATTCAATGTAAGTGTATTTAAGATAATACTGCCAATCAACAATGCTAAATTATATCCCAAAGTAGACTTGAAACAGGTAATGTAATAGAGTAGAACTTTGTCATATATACATCGGCTTGTTTAACAATCACGAATATCACCACATAAAATTCTTTATAAAGATTAAATTAATTAAAGAAGCAACACGAAAATGCAAATATATTACCAGCCAAAATGAGATGACTATAGAAACAAGAATATCTCTCAAAGTAATTTAAATGAATAGTTTAGAAAGCCATTTAGTGAAAACATATAGAATGTATGGGTTATATGCCTTATATATATATATATAGTTTTTAATATTTGCACTTATATTTAATTACTATTTAATAAAATTATTTTATTGTTATATTATTAACTCAAACTTGAGTGTTCTCTTGATGGAATGAATTTCAAACTGATAAACTGATAGTAAATTAAGCAGAGAGTTTTACAAACTTACAATCTAGTGGAGATATAAGATCATGATAGTGAAGATTAATTTAAGTACGTATAGTGAAAAAAAATAGAGAAAAATTGATGATAAAGAGATGATATTATTGAAATGCCACATTCATAGAAGAGGTATGTTATATTGATTATTAGTGTAAATTTGCACTATTTTTTATTATAAATATTAGCAAATTTTGATGCATATATCAGTAGATGAGAATAACTAGATCCTATTAATTATTTAGTTTAAGTAACTTCAAGTAATGATTTAATGGCATCCATTATAAGGGAAATGAGACTATTTGATAGTTCAAGACTCCCAAATTTATAAGGATAAATAGGCGAGATTCAAACTCAGAAATAATAAAATGTTTTACGGTGATTGAGTACATCAGTATTTTATTCAAATAAAAAAATCCCGATATCAGAAGTAGTCTATTATGTGGAGAAATACCAATCACTATATATATATATTTTCTTCTAATTGAATATGAAACAATCAATTTAATAGATGATTATATATTAGAATCAGAAATTTATTTCCATCTAATCGACTTTTGTTCAAAATTGAACCTTGTCAAAATGTTACAATAATTCAAAAATGTCATGTGATTTACATATCATCTTATTACGCCCTCTATTGGCCAATCCCAACTCTAAAAATTGTATTCATACTTTTCAATTTTTATTTAACCACCCATTTTCCTTCCAACTTTGTTTTCAGAAAATGGGGGTATTAAAAGGAATAAAAGAGAAAAATGAAAGGCTTACATTAAATGCAAAGGAGGCAAAGCAGCAAAAGTTTCAGATCCAGAAGGGATACATTGAATATGGATATAATGGTAGGGTTATAAGAAATGTATTGAGAGATAGAAGAGGATATAAGAAAATTAGCATTAAAAAAAAAAGAAAAAGAAATGGGTTTCTATTCCAAATTTGAAGAAGGTATATAAAATTCTGAATGATATGAAAGAAAAAAACGAATGAGAATATAGGTATAGGATGGAAAAAAAGTAAATCATTAAAAAAGTTAATGAGTAATGCAAAAATGAAAAATGACAAGAGTGATAAAATAGGAATAGTTTATAAAATTGTGTGTAAGGGATGTATGATGGCATATATAGGTCAGTCAGTGAAAAGTAAAATAGGAAGAGGTAAGGAGCATGTCAAAGAAATAAATAGGAGAGATATTAAGTTATAATCATTTTGTCATTTTTTAGAAAGAGGGCATGTTATAAAATTTGAAGAAAGTATGGAGTTGATCAAATATTGTAGAAATTATAAAGAAAGGAAAGTGTATGAGACAATGCATATACAAGAAAATAAAGAGAAATGTATGAATTTAATACAAGGTTCAATAAAGTTTGGAGGTAAATGGGTGTTAAATAAAAATTGGAAAGTACAAAAACATTTTTTAGGGTGGGATTGGTCAATAGAGGGTGTGCTAAGATGATATGTAAATCACATATCATTTTTGAATTCTTGTAACATCTTGACAAGGTTCAATTTTAAACAAAAGTCGATTAGATGGAAATAATATAGTCATTTATTAAATTGATTATATTTCATATTCAATTCAGGAGAAAATATATATGAAAGACAACATAATGGTTTTGAAAGAAATACCATCAAGTAAAATATATATTGTAATGAGATGAGAGGAAAGGAAGGAGTGAAAGAGGAGTGAACCTGGGATGATGGAAAAATCATCATCAAGCTCAGTTCAAAAAAATAAATATTTCAAATAATAATGAAATTTACAAAAAGTATAATATTTAAGTAAGATATTAATATCAAAAAATGTATAAACAATTTTATATATTCAAGAGAGCATGAAAGTTGAAATCAGCGTGAGATCAGCCAGCTATATCAGAAGAGATTTGTTAACTCCTTAGAGCAAATAAAAATATAATTAACCATGATTAACTATACATCATCTAGCATTAAAATAAATAAAAGTAAGTAATACTTCAAAATAAAATAACCATTCACCATCACGAATGATCCATACTAAAATAAAAAACAAAAATCCATCTTGTGACTGGATTTGAAGTATAAAAAATATAAATCAACAGTCACTCGGGTGGTTGGATTGGAAATGGATCTGCTGTAGACCTGGCCAACTATTTAGCCATTGCCAGCTTGGGCAATTATTTAATCATTAATTTGGATGTACCACTTAAGTGCTAATCCATCAGAATACATAAGAATCAAAAAATCTAAACAATAATGCTGGAACAATAAAGCATACTGATTATCATCAATGATCTGGCCACTTAGTACATTAATGTACTGGTCAACTATAAACTTAATTTCTAATAGACTAAACTAAAATAAAATGTAGTGCATGGACTTTGAAGAATATGCTTTTTGTGCCAAAACAGGACTCTTGTCAACTGAATGTCCTGCATTAAAAATATACATCCCCTTTAATATAGCCATTATGCATGAATCTAGCTCAGAAGAATACAAGCTCAAGTACTGCTATGGTGAACAAGAGATGATGCAAACATACAATATTCTAAACTCTTTAGAATTAAGTCACTGGAATAATTTTAACAATTAAGTTCAATTTTATTAACAACAATAAATGAAATTAAGATCTTTAGAATAAGGTTATGCATATATCAATTAAGCCTCCTGATTTTGATTAACATATAATAAAAAATTATCTCATTGTGACTTACATATATGGGATTTACAAATTCATGTTATTACATTGTTTTACATATATGTTTCAATAGGTTTATTTTAAACCAGACAGCACACAGACATGTGGCTTAATATAAAATAAACATTTTTGAATTGACATTTAATACTAAAAATGATTAAAATTGACATATAAGTATCTGATATTTTTTGATGTATGCACAGTCATATGCAGTATAAATGATTTATATTTCAATCATCATATAAAAACAAAAAATGATTAAAAATTTGCATATATGTGTGTGCATTTATATAAACACAATGGTGTTTACCTATTTTAATTTGATGCAATTATTAAAATTTATTTTCACAATTCTTTGTTGAAAATATATAAATTTCATTCATTATTTTATAATAAGTCCCACTCTTTATTAATTAGTTTTGTATAAAAAAAATACTATCAACTTTTTTTTCTTTTAAAAATATAAAGTTAATTTTTGTTTGACTGGTACTTGGTGATTGATTAATTAGATAAATGGTGTAAAAATAATACACTTGTATGCTTCTTTTAATTCAAGCAAAAATTATTTGTTTTAAATTATATATTTTAAATGTCATTTTTTAAAAGGAATTACTAAAAGTAATTTCTTCAATAATACATATAAAATCATCTGTGAATTTTTTCTTTTAGATGTATGACTTAAACAAATTATTCATTTGTTTTAATTTAAGTTATTAAGTCATAATTTTAAAAGTCATTTGAAGGATTTTAAATGAACTCACCAGCTATATATATATTTATCTGTGCTTCTCTGCCTTTAGATACATCAGCATATATATAATTACTTTTTCAGAAACTGATAGTTTCTTTTGATGGAGACCAGTTCAGGTAATTGTTGTTCTGCAGTTGATCACACTTAGACTAGTATTTGGTAAGCTTCAAGTCAGCAAGCTATTTTGTCCTCATTTGTTTAGGCTAAAGATTTAGAAGTGACCCAGATTTATGTAAATCAAAACTCATGCAAAGAAAAATAGTAGCAACTCCTGGACTACTGTCCTGCCTTCAATTATTTCATACACATTCTCTGACTCTGGAAAACCAACTTCTGCAGTGCTGCAAACTACAGCAAAAGTTACAGCCAACTGTTCTGCAGTTAACTATATGTTGCCAACTGCTTCTCAAAAATATTAAGACCAAACTGAATGGATATTTTATCAGTTTTTTATAAGAGTTATCTTAGGTGATAAAAACCCCTTAATTAAAAATAGGTTTTTCCTGTCTAATCCTTATCTTGATTAAAAACAATTTTAATCAAAAGCTACTTTTAGATTTCTACTAAAATGCCATCTACATGTTTTTACTTAGAGAATTGTGACAAGCATTAATTAAAAGATTTTTCAAAAATAAATCATGCTTGTTTTTTAATTCAAAATCAGAATAAAAAATATTAATATTTATTGAGACCTATTAAAAGTGTTTAGTTATAATAAAATTTTGCTTTACATTCAGAATTATTTAATTCCCGATTATTATTTCAGGAAATGTAGAAAATGTCTCTAAAATTGTTATTTCTTTATTTCTACTTTTCATTTACTTTATATATGTATGTACACACACAGCTATGTTGTGCTATGTAACACAACCAGTTACATTGCCTCCCTCTGAGGAAAAGGAAAATAGAAATGAAACACCAATCTCATACATATTTTACATAATATACATGTATAGTCACAAGAAAGTTCATATTTTGAAATATGTATTTGTAATTTTTTTAAAGATCTGACAGGCACCTGACAACTACCAGAATGAATACTGATCTGCAAATTTTGAGATAGGTAAAGAATTCAGTCATTGAACTATAATTACACAATACATCATGGACACTAAGAAGACTATCTCAATTGAGACACTATAAGCTACTACAACCCTCCACTGAAGATTCTGGAAAATACAAAACTATACTCACTTCTCTGAGTCTTATGGGCTGTGAAATACAAACTATGCCTTGCTCCTTTTCTTTGGAGATTGAGAGGCTACAATCATGGCAGAACTATGTTAACTGCTCTGATATTAACAATATGGAATATAAAAATGGGTTGGAGTAAAGAGCTGAGATAGAACAGCTTTTGGAGTTGCATGCATCCTCAAGCCAATGACAAAAATCTCCATCCATCATCAAACTGAAAATATAGCTAAACATACTTCAACAATCAAATACCAAATCCAATCTCCAAAATCATAGTGTTTCTACTTAACTCTCAACATGAACTTCTTTAAACATACACGAAAACTACTATTTTATAATTTATAATTATCATCAATACTTTTTTCACATATTTCACAGTAATTTTTAAAATTAATTTTACATAAAAGGCATACTTTTTTCATTTTCAGTTGTGGTTGAGATCAAGTTGAGTTTAATTTTTTAATGATGATCATCAATATGTGATCACCATCAGCCCTAAGTTGGGTAGCCATTTATAATGATTGTCACAGGGATAGGAGTGAAAGAGATGTGAACCTGGAGTGATGGAAAAATCATCATCAACCCCAGTTCAAAAAAATAAATATTTCATATAATAATGAAATAAAAAAAAGGATAATATTTAAGTAAATACTAATATCAAAAAATATATAAACAATTTTATTTTTTCAAGAGAGCATGAGAGATGAAATCTCTGTGAGATCAGCCAGCTTGATCAGAAGAGATCAGTTAACTTTTTAGAGCAAATACAAATATAATTAACCATGAATAACTATACATCATTCAGCATTATAATAAATAAAAGTAAGTAATACTTCAAAATAAAATAACCATTCATCATCATGAATTATCCATACTAAGATAAAAATCAACAGTCCATCTTATGACTGGATTTGAACTATAAAAAGTATAAATCAACCATCAATATGGTGGCTGAATTAGCAATGGGTCTATTGTAAACCAGGCCAACTATTTAGCCTTTGTCAGCTTGAGCAATTATTTAACCATTACTTTGGATGCACCAATTAAGTGCTAGTCCTTCAGAATACATGAGAATCAAAAATCTAAATAATAATTCTGGGACAATAAAACATGCTGATAATCATCAATACTCTGTCCACTTAGTACATTAATGCACTGAATGACTATAAACTTAATTTCTAACAAACTAAATTAAAAATAAAATGTAGTGCACAGACTTTGAAAAATATACTCTTCATGCCAAAACAGGACCCTTGTCAATTGAATGCCCATGCACTAAAAATACATCCCCTTTAATATATCAGCAATTATGCATGAATCTAACTAAGAAGAACACAAGTTCAAATACTGTTATGGTGACCAAGAGATGATGCAAACATACAATATTCTAAACTCTTTAGAATTAAGTCACTGGAATAATTTTAACATTTGAGTTCAATTTTATTAACAACAATAAATAAAATTAAGGTCTCTAGAATAAGGCTATGCACATATCAATTAAACCATCTGATTTTGTTTAACATATAATAAACAGATTATGACATTGTGATTTATAATATGTGATTTACAAAATTCAAGTTATTACATTGTTTTACATATATGTTCCAATAGATTTATTTTAAACCAGACAGCACACAGACAGGTGGCTTAATATAAAATGAATATTTTTGAATTGATATTTAATACTAAAAAAGCTTAAAATTTACTTATAAGGGAGTTTACTATTAACTGAAAGGAGACCCTTTAATTCCTCTTGGAGGCCTTAAAGGAACTGAGCAGGGCAAATTCCTAATGTCCACTCCATACGTTCTTGTCATTGCAGCTATTATTACTATGTGATTATTCATATAGAATACGAACATGGATGGGCTGCTCACCAACACGCATTAGCCAGGATAGTGAGTTTATTGGATTTTTACCTCCGAGTTTAAGAATATTTTTTTCCATTATATACAATCATGACAGACAAAAATAAATTATGGCCCTTATTTCCAGGAGGCCGTAAAGTTACCAACCAAGGCTGAAGGCAGAGGGTGCTAAGAATCCCCTGATTGCGGACTCAGGCTGCCATTTGATGATGAATTTTTATTTAGGTACATACAACTGCAGATAACTTTCAAGTGAAGAAAGATTGCAAGAGTTAGAAGAATTGTCTTATATTAAATGGGACATCATTGGACTTTGTGAAGTTAGAAGAAAAGCTGAAGAAACAATTGATTTAAAAAGTGGGCATATACTCTACTATAAAGGCACAAATATTGGAAATACAAGTGGAATAGGATTGATTATAAATGAAAAATGGAAGAATAACAATGTGGAGATTGATGGTGTATCGGACAGAGTGGCAAGATTAGTTTTACAACTTAATAATAGATACCAAATGCAGATAATTCAGGTTTATGCCCCAACAAGTTCGCATAGTGATGAAGTTATAGAATATTTTTATATGGATGTACAAAAGGCTTTTGATCAGAGTAAACAACATTTTAAAATTGTTATGGGAGACTTTAATGCTAGAATTGGTAAACAAATGAAAGATGAAAATGCTGTAGGTAATTTTGGTTATGGTAATAGAAATGAGAGAGAACATAGACTTGTGGAGTTTGCAGAAACAGAAAAACTTTATATTATGAATTCTTTTTTTGAGAAAAATGTTAAAGGAAATGAACATGGAAGCATCCAAATGAAGGTACAGAAGAATTGGATTATATTTTGACTAACAGAAAATACATATTTCAAGATTGTAATGTTCTTAATAAATTTAACACAGGAAGTGATCATCGATTAGTAAGATGTAAGATACATGTGAATGCAAAACTAGAAAGACAAAAATTATTAAGAAAAACAATATTTACAGTTGATATTCCTAATCTTCAGAAACATTCTAATGAATTTAAATTAGAACTTACAAATCAGTTTCAAGTATTAGTAGATTTTGAACATGATTCAGATTTGAATGACATTAATAGGAAAATAACTGATACACTTTTAAAAACTGCAACAAAGATAGCTGGTAGAAAAAAGCAGCAATTGACCAATAAAATTTCTACTGAGACTAGAGAATTTATGAAGAAAAGAAGGAATATGAGGATATACAGCAATGATGCATTAAAAAAGTTTGAATATCTCAAATTTTGTAAAATGGTGTGGAAAAGAGTTGAAAATCATGTAAGAAAGTATAATTGCGAACTAGCAAGGAAAGCTGTAGAAGAGAATAAAAGTCTAAAGAGTGTAAAACAACATTTGATATTGGTAGGAAATGTATAACTGCAATAAGAAAAAAAGATGGCATTATTACTAAAAAGAGAGATGACATCATGAAATGTGTAGATCAAGAATTATATAGTAATAAAGAATAAGTGCCTCCTATACCTATTATATCTTCTGAATTGCCCAGAATTTTGAATGAGGAAGTGAGACATGCAATTAAATTTATGAAGAAAGAGAAGGTTCCAGGTAATGATGGAATTATAATTGATATATTAAAAGAAGCAGGTGAAGAAATATAATTTTTTTTAGCAAAATTATATACCAAATGTCTAAATGATAAAGATGTACCAGATGATTGGAAGAATGCAGTATTAATATTAATATTTAAAAAAGGTGATAAAGAAGATATTAGAAATTACAGACCTATCAGTCTTTTATCAGTTTTATACAATATTTTTACTAAGATAATTACAACTCGTCTACAGAAAACATTGGATTTCCACCAAGCAAGAGAACAATCTGGATTTAAAAGTGGTTTTAGTACAGTAGATCATATCCAGGTATTGAGAGAAGTTATAGAAAGGACAAATGAATATGAGTTGCCATTATGCTTATGATTTGTAGATTATGAAAAGGTATTTGATTCTATAAACATTTCTTCAGTGATTAAAGCATTGGATCATCTAGGTATAGATCCAGGATATTGTCATATTTTAAAGAATATTTATAAAAATGCAACAGCAACAATTAGATTACATAATGATAGTAGGAAAATCAACATTGAAAAGGGTGTAAGACAGGGTGACTCCATATCTCCAAAACTTTTTACAGCAGTGCTGCAAGAAGTATTTTGTGGATTAAAATGGGAAACTAAAGGAGTGAAAGTACAAGTCATTTAGATTTTGCAGATGAAGTAGTTGTTTTTGCAAATAATGCTTTAGGGCTACAGGAAATGTTGTAGGAGTTATCAGATGAAAGTAGGAAAGTAGGACTAAAGATAAATGTTAAAAAGACTAAAATAATGTTTAATATATTTTCTCAAAATATGAAAATAAAGATTGATTATGATGAGTTAGAGGAATTTAACAGTCAGATTATTATTGCAGATGGAAACATAATGGATGAAATTAATCATAGAATTAAACTTGGTTGGAGTGCTTTTGGTGGATATAACTTGATACTAAAAGGAAATATGCCTATGTGTTTGAAAAGTAAGGTTTTTAATAAATGTGTTTTGCCAGTTCTTGCTTATGGATCTGAGACTTGGACACTTAATAGAAGAGCGATACAGAGACTTCAGAGCACTCAAAGAAGTATGGAGAGATGCATGTTAGGAATAACAAGAAGAGATCGAAAATGCAATGTATGGGTAAGAGAACAAACAGCTGTTATTGACCTCATTAAAAAAATTAAAAGACTGAAGTGGAGTTGGGCTGGATATATTGCTAGAAGAGATGATAATAGATGGATAATTGGAATTTTAAACTGGATTCCAAGAGATTGTAAAAGACTCAGAAGAGAGACCATGTGAGATGGATGGATGAAATAAGAAAGTGTGCAGGGGTGATGTGGAGAAGAGAAGCTAAAGATAGGAAAAGATGGATTGAACTTGGAGAGACCTTCATCCTGCAGTCGCTTGATAATGGTTGATGGTGATCTATTTGATACTCCTTGATGTATGCACAGACATGTGCAATAATTGATTTATATTTCAATCATCCTATAAATACAATAAATGATTAAAAATTTGTATATATGTGTATGTGTTTATATATGCACACTAGCATTTACCTATTTTAATTTGATACAATTATTAAAATTTATTTTCACAATTATTCCTTGTTGAAAATATGTGAATTTCATTTGTTATTTTATAGTAAGTTCCACACTTTATCGATTAGTTAGTTTTTTTTTTTAAAAAATAATGTCAACTTTTTTTTCTTTTAAAAATATAAAGTCAATTTTTGTTTGAAGGGTACTTGTTGATTGATTAATTAGATAAATCGTTTAAAAATAATACACTTGCAAGCTTCTTTTAATTCAAGCAAAAATTATTTGCATTTTAAGTTACATATTTTAAATGTCTTTTTTTTAAGGAACTACTAAAAACAATTTCTTCAATAATATATATAAAATCATCTGTGGATTACTCCTTTCTTTTAACTGTATGATTCAAACAAATTATTCATTTGTTTTACTTTAAGTTATTAAGTTATAAATTTCAAAGTCATATTAAAGATTTTAAACTAATTCGCCAGCTATGTATACATTTATCTGTGCTTCTCTGCCTTTAGATACATCAGCATAATATTATGTATAATTACTTCTTCAGCAACTGATGGTTTATCTTGATGGAGACCAGTCCAGGTAATTCTTGTTCTGCAGTTGTTTTTACTTACATTAGGATTTGGTAAGCTTCAGGCCAGCAAGCTATTTTATTCTCATTTGTTCAGGCTAATGATTCAGAAGTGACCCAACTTTATGTAAATCAAAACTCCTGTAAAGGAAAATGATAGCTGCTCCTGGACTACAGTCCTGCCTTCAATTATTTCATGTTCATTCTTTAACTCTGAAAAACCAACTTCAGCAGTACTGCAAACTACAGCAAAATTTCTAGCCAACTGTTCTGCAGCTAGCTATATGTTGCTAACTGCTTTTCAAAAGTATTAAGACCAAACTGAACTGATATTTTATCAGTCCTTTTTATAAGAGTCATTTGAGGTGATAAAAAACACCTTAATTGAAAACAGAGTTTTTTCTGTCTAATCCTTATCTGGATTGAAAGCAATTTTAATCAAAAGCTACTTTTTACTAAAGTATCATCTACATGTTTTTACTTAGATAGAGAATTGTGGCAAGTATTAATTAAAAGATTTTTCAAACATAAATCATGCTCATTTTCAAATTCAAAATCAGAATAAAAATATTAATATTTATTGAGATGTTTTTAAAATGTTTATTTATAATAAAATTTCATTTTACATTCAGAATTATTTAATTCCCCGTTTTTATTCCAGGAAATGTAGCAAATATTACTAAAATTTTAGTCTGTGTTTATTTCTACTTTTGCTTTACTTTATATATGTATGTGCATACACATAATTAGGTTTCTGTGTGCCATGTAACCCAATCGGTTACAATATATATATATATATATTTGAAAGCTGATTATTACAATATATATTAATACAGCCTGAACGAAATACAAATAATACACTTTCAATTACTTCAATTTGTCTATAGGTTTATGAAAATGATGATTGGTATGATGTTTAAGCTTCCCTGCATCCACTTCCTTAGATTCAGCAAACAGATGGCTTTGTTTTTCATTTTTTATTTGCTGATAAAGACTTAAGTCTTCTGCTTTTCGACTTAGTAGTAGCTATTAACAAACGCTAAAAGAAGAATGCCAGATTACATATGTAATATTTAATTTCATGCTACTCTATCTTTTTTTTGGAGTAATTCTTTAACCATTAATATGTTTTTGTAATTAGGTTTGGTTAATGCAACTTTCTGATGACTGGATGTATTCATTTTAATATAAAATTATTTTGAATGCGTGTTTTTTTTCCTTTTTACAAAATTCTTTTTTTTATGACTCTTTCTCTTTTTAAAATTTACCCCCCCCCCCCAAATTCAGTGCAATGTTTTTATTTAAGTCACTGCAATTACTGATGATTTAATGCATATCATGTTCTGTTTTGTTAGTGCTTTCTAATTTTCTTTGTATTGTTTTATTACTTCAAAATCTTTAAAAAATACACTCATTATGCACTTGAAGATTATCCTTTTATAATATTTTATTTCACATATGGTTTCAACTAATCTACAGTCTTCATCAGAATTATTTTTTTAATTTGTTTAAATAAAAAAAGGCAAATTAAAAAAAAACAAAACATTTCAGATGAAGACTGTGTGTTCGTGGAAACTGTAACTGAATATTGTAATCAAGTGGATAAGAAATTAATACATATCAGAAATTAAAAAAGTTTACAAGAGTAAACCAATAATTTTTCAATAATTTTAAAGCATTAAATTGTTTTGTATTAGGATTATTGCTCTACATCTGTTATCAAATTTATTGTCATTATGTATTTTTGCATAAAAATTTTATACTGTTCTGACAATCAGAGATTTATTTAGCATCCAAGAGTATGCAATCATCAAGCTTTTTAAAAAGTAAGAATTATGTTTTTCCAATTTATTAACTCTAATTTCTATTTTCTGTTTCCCCAAAATTTATTCAAATTGATTGAAGGAAGTAAAAATAATTATTTAAAAGTTGATACAATTTAATGGGTGTTCAGCTTGAAAAATTTAGATTTGACTGAATTAGTTGTTATATTAGACTTTTTGAAATTTGTAGCTAAGCTATAATAATCATCACTGTTTATTTATTCTCAATTTGTATCAATATACACCTTTTTAATTCATGCTTCAGCTATATTTTATTGTCATTGTTAAGAGTTATTTTATTTTCAAAATATCCAAAATTATATAGAAAAAGATATTCATAAACTGAATGCTTATCGCAATATATAATACATGTAAGATGTCTGCTTTATTGAAATAGACAACAACACTATTAACAGAAAGGAAATGTGTTATTCTATATCCAGGAAATGGAATACTTGAACTTTGCATAGATCTGCATAATATTAGATAAACAGTCACTTCACAAAGAGCTATGATTATGAGAGCCGTGTCTCTTGAAAGTGCTCAGCCTATGGTTTAATAGATATTAAATATTACCTTTGTGTCTATGCGTTTATAGCACTAGTATTGAATTACAGAATAATTACTTATTATAAAAGAATATGTGTACATATGTATACATTAAAAATTTTACTTTTTAAATAAATTATTAATCTCCATTATTCATCATCATCACTTTCAACAATTCTTGATCAGTCACACTATAAAGTTCTCTTCATGTTTCATCCAGCTTTTCAGATGCATAGCATCACTTTCCATCCATCTTTTTAGCAGTCCCTTTCTAGGTCTTTTACAAGTTTTTAGGATCCAGTTTATGATTTTAACTGTCCCACTATTATTATTTCTTGTAGCAATGCATGCAGCCTAACTCTATTCCAATCTCTTAATTTTTTCATCTACTATTATATAATACTATTACACCCAGATTTTTATCTATACTATCTTATGCTATTTTTGTCTTTTTTGAATTATTTTATTCTAGCTTTTTTTTTTTTAACAAACATTTTTTACTTCCTTGAAATATTCGATTTCTAAAATATCTCCTAACTAAAATAGTCTTGATAAAGAATATGAAATATGGTCGAAGCATAATGAATAAAAAAGCCATATATTAATACAGATTGAGAGTAAATAGGATTTGAAAAGAAAACAGGATGTGTTACCATGTTTATTGAAATTAATAGACTACGTCATTAAAAGAAATAGTAGATTTAGGAATATTTAAACATTTAAAAAAATTCCTTATGCATGTATCCTAAGAGCAACCTGGTTAAAAGTAACTTGTCAAATTTTTTAGTATAAAAATTCAAAAATCCAAAGGGAAAAAAGCAAAACTTTAACTTTAGACTTCTGAATATTACAAGACTTCTTTTTACTAAATGTACAAATGTATTTTCATTTACTTTTTGTACAGTCCATGTTGTTACCCTTTTTTTTTTTGCTATCTTTTTTGCGGTTTAAAATTAAATTTTCGGACTGTTTTTGTAAATTTTAGGTGTTTGCTCTTTAAGAAGGCATCTGTTCTTATTGCTCCGATCGAGTTATCTGAATATTTAACTTCCATATTTTCAATCCTATGCATAGCTAATTAATAAATTTTATGCAAATTTATAGGAAAAGAACTATCTAACAAAATAACCATCTGTGATAATAAATTTTAGTTATTGTTTATTTAATAATATGAAATAAAAAATCACGATAAATATTTTTTCCATTCCGCTAGATTTTATCAGACAACCTCGTAGACTGTCTGAACAAATTTATTTTTGTCGAAAAAAAAAATGATAGTCTCTAAATTTCTGACCCTCTCTCCCCCAATTTTTTGTAATGAAACAGTCTGTAAATTACACACCAATACACATGGCAGAATCGTTTGAGTTATAACTCTACTTGCCCGCGGCTTTGGAGCTTCCTAAAAAAATAAAAACAACGGTTAGTACTCAAGCTTTTCTCCGAGTTAAGGGGTGTAGCGAAAATAGCAGTACTGGAGAAAGTGTGTTAGTGCGGGACGATTGAAGATATTTTTACCTTTTTTTTTATTTAACGTTGCAAATATATATATCTGTCCGAGTTTGCGATTTGTTTCGAGGCTGCTATATGTAAATTTTCTAATGTCTTGACTGCTAAAGCCACGTGCGTGGAGGAAGCTCGTTTATTAGGCTTACCTAAGTGAAAGATTCGGCTATTGTTTTAACTAGTTTACGCCAAGCATGGCGTTGACTGGTATTCCTGCAATTTTTGTTGTGGTTTTTATATTTGAAGTTTGTGCGGAAAAGCAGATTCTCCAAAATGGTAAGTGAGGACGCCTTTTCTTCTCCCCTACTTTAATTTTTTTATAAACTTAGAATTTTACTTATTATATTCGCTAAATACATTATCTTTAACCGATTAATGTTACAGTTATTCTAAACCGAATTTTATAATTAGAATTTAAAAATAAAGATTGAGGAAAGAGAAGAGAGAAATAGTATGATAGTAGGACTTAGCTAAGAAGTTTTGATTATCCGAGTTGCAGTTCGATTAATTGCTAATCTGTTTATGTTAAATAAGAAAGAGGACGATAATAATAAAATGCTTTTAAATTTCTAGAGTAAAAACTTAGTCTTAAGAAAATACTTGCAATTTATTCTTATGGAATAAATAGTAAAATTTACACAAATGTATATGTTGTATGTATAATCTTTTGTTTTAAAATTATGAGTACTGTTTAAAATATATTTTCAAATTATTTAAAATGTGATTATTTGTAAATGTCAAATATTTTCGTCTGCACGAGTACATGTGGATGTGTGTATATATATGAATTAAAAATATACTAATGGAATCTTTATTCAAATCATAACTAAGAGATTATATTGTGTGTGCTTTATTTTACATGTAGACACATCACGCAATGTGCATGGAGCTATATCTATGCGTGTTTGCACATGTACATAAATAAGAATAATTGTATGTATGTACGATTTCTGCCTGAACGCAAATAATGTAAATAGTCCGTAGAATTCTCCAAAAGATAATTCTTGATTATTGTTGGTAAGTTTACTACTTGTAATATAATTTCTAAAATGTCATAAACTTTAACGGGATCTTATGTCGTAAAGATATATTTATGTACGTATGTTACATTTTAGATATTCTGTACGTTATCTATTCCAAAACAAAAAGTTGATTATTGCTATTAAAATTAATCAATATTTCTTTTGGCAATTTTCATATCTCAAATCAAACTTTTGTAACACAGGTAGTAAGTTATACATACCTGAAATTTTTATTTGTTTTGCCGCCTAGAAATTTATTTGTTCTAAGTAAAAATAAAAATAAAAAGTACGAATAATTGAATCTAAACATTGATAGGTGGTCGTGTATTTGGGTGGAGCAGTGCATCTTTAAATAAGCAAAGTGGCTTTAGTTGTATATTCATAAGTTAGTTACTCCATTTAGAACTGCTGCATGCTTTTATAAAATTATTTTATTTAAAATTTCTGTAAACGGCAAAAGATTGTAAAAACCTTAAAACAGTCTTCCACCTTTCAATTTGTAAAAACAATAAACTCTAACCAAAGGCATAACCTCCATCAAAAGAATTTCAATTCGCTGTGTTTCTCTCTCTTTAAAAAAGAACCCGCCTACCAACATTAATGGGACCGAACCCTTTCATTTATTTCAATCCTTCGAATCTTAATGAAATAATTAATTTTGACATAATTAATGGTTGGTGTAATTTAAGTTTAAAAAAAAGAAGAAAAGATTGATCTGTATGCAAACAATAGATTTATATTATTGTAACGAAAGTAGTAAACCTTTAAAATTAATTGTACTTCTTTTACCATTCTGACCACGTGGATTGACTTTATATTAGCTTTTGCCATTTGCATGCGTTAGAATGGCCTGATTATACGTTTTAATTTGAAACTATTAAAACTGTATAACAATATTATTAGGTTTAAAATTACAAACTTAGAAAACAATATGCTGGTGTTTTATTTCTCTTAAAGAAGAAGATGAATCTTTGCTTCTCAATTTTTTTGATTATGTGATAATTTGAAAGAAAAAAAAGATTTTTTTTTTTTTTTTTTACAACCGTTATGCATATATAGTTACGCTTTGAAGTTATATGTTTGTGTACATAATTTTATGCCAAAATGTTTAAAATCCATCTGCTGCGTTATCAGATGAAAGTAAAATTTAAAGTTGAACTAAAGATAAATGTTAAAAAGTGTAATGTTCAATGGAATTTTTCAGAAGGAGAAAATGAAGATTGATAATTATGAATTAGAGAACGTTAAACAACTACAACTACCTATGTCAGATTATTTATACAGAAGGAAACATAATGGATGAATTAATCATAGATTAAACGTGGATGAATGCTTCTGGTGTAAATAATTTAATATTAAAAAGAAATATGCCACTATGTTTGAAAAAGAAGGTTTTTAATAAATGTGTTTTATTGATTCTTACTTGGGCATTTAACAGAAGATTATACTTAGTATATAGTTTTCAGACTACTCAGAGAAGTCTGAAAAGATGTATGTTAGGAATAGTAAGAAAGAATCAAAAATAAAATATATGAGTTACAAAACAAAATAGATGTTATTGACATAATTGAAAGAATTAAGACTGAAATGGAATTGGGCTGGACATATTGCTAGTGAGATGATAATTGATTGACAGTTGAAATCTTTAACTGGATTCCACGAGATTGAAAAGATCTGGAAAGAGATCATATATGATATGGATGGATGAAATAAGGAAGCTTATCAGTGTTACTGACCTCATTGACAAAATTAAAAGACAGAAGTGGAATTGGGCTGGACATATTGCTAGAAGAGATGATAATAGATGGACAATTGAAATCTTAAACTGGATTCCAAGAGATCGTAAAAGACCCAGAAAGAGACCACATGTGAGATAAATGGATGAAATAAGAAAGTGTGCAGGGGTGATGTGGAGAAAAGAAGCTAAAGCTCGGAGAAGATGGATTGAACTTGGAGAGACCTTCATCCTACAGTGGATTGATAATGGTTGATGACGATGATTGGTATTATGTGACGAAGAGAGGCTGGATTAAATATGTTGAAATTTTCATTTTACAATGGATTGGTAATGGTTAGAAATAATGATGATGATTGTCCTATTGGAAATTAACTAGAAAGGATTGCATGCAAAATTCGTATCTGAGAGAACAAACATGCATTCCAAAACATTATTGATAGAATCAAAAACCTAAAGTAGAGCCAAGCCAAACATAAACTGGATTAAACTTGTACCAATCTTCAATCTGAAATGACCTTATAATGCTTAAAAATGGTGATCATCATCGTTTATAAACAACCAACACATTGCAAACTCTTCTACTTTATACACTGGGCTAAGACAAGACTTCATTTTCCATGACAATTTTGTATTGTCCCAACTTAAATTTTTAATTAATTGTTTTCAGAGATATTATCTATCATCCAGGTAAATGTTATTTTCTTTTTTGTTATAAATTCATCTTCTTTTAAATATTATTTTAGCTACAGCCTTAGTAATAGAGTTGAGTTTGAATTCACTTTTTATTATTTCCATCATATCAAACCACTTTGTCTATTAATGAATTACCCTTGCTTGAATAGATTGATATTACAGAAAATATCTTGTATTATGAAAATTGGAGAAACCATTAACAATAAACCAATAAGAGTTATAAATCACGCACTCTCATGAGTATAGTTCCACAGTCATAGTAATGAAACCTATGACATATTGTTTTTATAGATAATGATCATTTAACCACTCAAGATTAATCTAATTTTTATTATCTAACTGTAATAAACTTATATTGATCATAACTAGATGACTTATTGAGATGATTATGGTCGATCTACATAAAAATATTTCAACATTTTACCCAGCCTCAACTTTAAACTCCAGATTGTGAACATAGCGTTAATCTGAAGATTTACAATGGGTTAGAAAAGCATTAGCCCATTAGATCCTTGTGAAATAAAGTTATATAATACTTCTCTCATTGGGATTCTTTAGAATCTTCATCACTATATCTAGAAATAGAACATTCATTATCCAGTGCCAAAAATTAAAAAAAAGAATATATATTTTTTAATAGTTAAAAGATCTCCCAAAAGTTTAAGGTCATAGATTGTGTAGGTCAAAAGTTTTTCCATTTGAACATTTACCATTGAATATTCCACTTTGCTATTGTAAAAACAGTTCAGATTGGAAATATGTAGTTGGAAAAATAAAGCACAGAATCAAAAGATGAGACCAATGATCAACATAAAAAAAATAAAACTTATGGTAATAATTTATTATTCAAAAAATTATGATGGAGATAGACAATGATAAACCTTTTGAGTGCTGAATCCTTTATTGACAAATAATCTGTAAAGGCCCAAATTATTAATGGCTTATACATTTCTACCATTTATTTTAAAGTTAGATACTACCCTGTTATCAGTCTCTGTCTTTTTGCATTAAATCACATTCCCTTGTTTCATTTCATATTGTAATCCTCCAGTAACTTTCCTAGTCTCATTTGTAATTATGGTATCAGAGATATATTTAACGATTGTTCATGATTCCTCCACCAATTATCATTTTTGCCCAATCTTATTTTTTTTACTACCAAACATCCAACCCACAAGCAAAATTAGAAGGATGTCATTATGCAACTATGCTGATCCATTTGCTTATATGAAAACAATCTAGCATATTCATCCCTTGTAGATATAGAATCTCATCTTACACAAGCATATATGTTAGAAAATATTATAATTAAAAAAAATAGTTGAGAAATAATTCATTATTCTAGATGTGTTGATGATATTTTAATTATTGGCAACAAAAGAAGTATAAATGATATTTATAATGTTTTTAATAATAATATAATTAATATTAAATTACAAAGAAATCAAGTCATACGTCACATAACCTAATTTAATAAGCTTGTATTACAAATGTTATATATAGAGCTCACAAATAAGCTCTTAACAAGTTCTGCAGAATATTCCCAATGGCAGACCGGTTTCTGCTACTGGCTTCCTCAGTGAGGTGCTAGGATATTCAAGCATTAGATTTACAAAAATAGCATTTGAAGATAAAATTAAATATTTAGATATAAAAAGTTAAGTAGATAATGATAACAAAATTATATTAAAACATTTTATTAAAGAAGATAAATTAAAAAATATATATTCCTATAAATTCACAATAAGCTTGGGTTCAAAAAATGGTGGTCATTAAAATTTAAAATATAAAAATGATAAATATAATACAATTAGAAATGTAGATGATTTATAAAAGAATTTATTAAATTATATAAAGATTATGAATATAGTGCTAAAATTATTGAAAATATACTTTTTAATTATAAAAAAATCTACATTAAATAATATTTTTATGCAAAATGATTATAATAATAATAGTAATAATAGTTCAAATAAAAAAATGGATTAGCCTTTTCAGTAGTTTTTAGTTATGCATACTGTGGCCACTAGGTGACGCTGCAGCACCACCAAGAAACTATCAACTTTTCATATTATCTCAAACTTTATAATATATTAATAAAAGACAAAAGCTGCACTGATAAACATAAATATTGAATGGTCAATAATAAAAGTTTTGAAAAATTAATAGATAATTATAAATTAAGAGATGATATAAATTACAAAAAAGAAATCGTACATAAAATTAATTCTGATCATTACCATATGATTTTCTATGGTCATACAGAAAAACAGAAATAAGAATTAAAGAACATTATATACATAATAGGCAAAATGTTAAATCTGGTTTTTACATTCACTACTTAACTTATGGACATAAAATAGATGTTACAGAAAATATTAAACCTGCAAATTATATAAAAGATCCAAAAAGAAGACAAATATATGAAACATAATAACTATAACTTAAATAATTATATGAATATTTATAAAACCTCAAGAAATTTAGTTAATAACTAGTCAATTAAAAATGATTAGGAAATTATATAATAAGATAGTATATATAAAGATGTATATGGTTTGTTTTTATTTATGCCCTGTATTAAAATTTTCTTATCATCTCATATACACTTTAATGCAACCTTTTTTTATATAATTCCTTCTTTATTTTGCATTAAAATGTATACGAGATGAAAACAGGCAAAACTCTCCATACAGTAGTGCCACTCAGTGCAAGCCAGAGTAATCAATGGATGCCAGAAGGCTTGTGCATAAAATCCCTATCTAGTGCCTACTCATCCAATATTCTCAGATTAGTTTCTGGCTTCTGGTCTGCACTAGATAAGGATTTTATGCACAAGCCTTCTGGCATCCATTGATTACTCTGGCTTGCACTGAGTGGCACTACTATATGTAGAGTTTTGCCTGTTTTAATAATAGTTATGAGCAAGCATAAGAAATGATGATCATATGATGTTTGGTGGTTTGTATATGAGATGATAAGAAAATTTTAATATATATGAATATATGAAGAGAAATGCAAAAAAAGTAAAGGAGGAGATATAAGAATAATATTCCAAATATTGTTATATTACATAGTCAATTCTTTCAACTTTTATTGAATCTCTGTATCGTAATTTTATTATCTTTTATTTATATATTTTATTATTGATATTATTTTACTTCCATTATAGAACACTAGATAGCATTCTGTCTGCAGTAATTGATTAATGTTAAAATAAATGAAAACAGAAATCATGTGCCAAAAAAGGCTTTTAATGTAAAATTATTAATATATATATAACAGTATGGATATGGGATATTCATGGAAAGATGGTAATCATCATCATTCCATTGAGTCATTGTCATTTTATAAAACCGAATAGTCATCAAAAGGAGCATGTAGTATTAAACAAGAATAATCATCGGTTATCTCTTGTGACTAGATCTAAAAGAGGTTCAATATTAAAATGTAGGTTAATTTGTAGTCAATGCCAAACTTAGGCCATACCAAACTACCATTAAACGTTCATCTGAATGCTGGAGCTCTGATCCATGCTGATCATTATCAATGTTCTGGACATAGTACCATGAATGTACTGACCATCTATAAATTAATTTCAAACTTGTGCAATCATCATCATCATCATTATCAACCATTATCAATCCACTGCAGGATGAAGGTCTCTCCAAGTTTAATCCATCTTCTCTGATCTTTAGCTTCTCTTCTCCACATCACCCCTACACATTTTCTTATTTCATCCATCCATCTTACATGTGGTCTCCTTCTGGGTCTTTTACAATCTCTTGGAATCCAGTTTAAAATTTCAATTGTCCATCTATTATCATCTCTTCTAGCAATATGTCCAGCCCAACTCCACTTCAATCTTTTAATTTTTTCAATGAGGTCAGTAACACCTGTTTGTTCTCTTACCCATACATTGCGTTTTCGATCTCTTCTTGTTACTCCCAACATACATCTCTCCATACTTCTTTGAGTGGTCTGAAATCTCTGTATTGATCTTTTATTAAGTGTCCAAGTCTCAGATCCATAAGTAAGAACTGGTAAAACACATTTGTTAAAAACCTTTCTTTTCAAACACATAGGCATATTTCCTTTTAATATCAAGTTATTTCTACCAAAAGCACTCCAACCAAGTTTAATTCTATGATTAATTTCCTCTATTATGTTTCCATCTGTATTAATAATCTGACCAAGGTATTTGTAACTCTTAACTTCTTCTAATTCATCATAATCAATCTTTATTTTCATATTTTGAGCAAATCGATTAAACATTACTTTAGTCTTTTTAACATTTATCTTTAGTCCTACTTTCATCTGATAACTCCTGCAACATTTCCTGCAGCTCGGAAGCATTATTTGCAAAAACAACTACATCATCTGCGAAATCTAAATGACTTAAATAATCTCCATTTACTTTCACTCCTTTAGTTTCCCATTTTAATCCACAAAATACTTCTTGCAGCACTGCTGTAAAAAGTTTTGGAGATATGGAGTCACCTTGTCTTACACCTTTCTCAATGTTGACTTTTCCAGTATCATTATGTAATCTAATTGTTGCTGTTGCATTTTTATAAATATTCTTTAAAATATGACAATATCCTGGATCTATACCTTGATGATCCAATGCTTTAATCACTGAAGAAATGTTTATAGAATCAAATGCCTTTTCATAATCTACAAATCCAAAACATAATGACAACTCATATTCATTTGTCCTTTCTATAACTTCTCTCAATACTTGAATATGATCTACTGTACTAAAACCACTTTTAAATCCAGCTTGTTCTCTTGGTTGGTGAAAATCCAAGGTTCTCTGTAGACGAGTTGTAATTATCTTGGTAAAAATTTTATATAAAACTGATAAAAGGCTGATAGGTCTGTAATTTCTAATATCTTCTTTATCACCTTTTTAAAATATTAATATTATTACTGCATTCTTCCAATCATCCGGTACATCTTTATCATTTAGACATTTGGTATATAACTTTGCTAATATTTTTTCTGTTTCTTCACCTGCTTCTTTTAATATATCAATTATAATTCCATCATTACCTGGAGCCTTTCCTTTTTTCATACATTTAATTGCATTTCTCACTTCTTCATTTAAAATTCTGGGCAATTCGGAAGATGTAATAGATATAGGAGGTACTTGTTCTTTATTACTATATAATTCTTGATAAAAATCTTCTACCAATTTCATAATGTCATCCCTCTTTTTAGTAATAATTCCATCTTTTTTCCTTATTGCAGATATAAACTTCCTACCAATACCAAAATGTTGTTTTACATTCTTAAGACTTTTATTTTCTTCTACAGCTTTTCTTGCTAGTTCACAGTTATACTTTCTTATATCATTTTCAACTCTTTTCCACACCATTTTACAAAATTCGAGATATTCAATTCTTTTTAATGCATCATTCTTGCATATCTTCATATTCCTTCTTTTCTTCATAAGTTCTCTAGACTCAGTAGAAATTTTATTAGTCAACTTGTGCAATAAAGTCCAATAAATGGACTCTAAAGGTGAACTTAATCTTTGCATCATTTAGAGAATTACCTCGATGTTCAAACATAAACATAAACATGTACTCCTAAACATCACATGATGGTCTTTCTTTATTTTTACATAAGCTATTTTCGCAAAGAACTCTCCATACACTAGCAAACATTCAGTACAAATCTGAGTAATCAATGGCTGCAGGAAGGTTTGTCCATAAAACCCCTATCTAGGACCTGCTCACCCAATATCCCCAGACTAGTTTCTAGCTTTTAGCTTTCACTAGTGAAAAGCCTTAGATATGAGAGCACTGCACATAGAACTTAGGATCTAATGCAGCCTCTGGCAGTCACTTTTTATCTTATTAGCTAATTATAAAGTTTTGAGTCCAAAATGAAAACACGTTTTCAATTCAAGCTCATTAGCTTGTATAGTCACATAAATCCAAATTCAGTTTAGCATCATAGATCTAGGTGTAGTGCTCTCAGATCCAAGGCTTCTCACTGATGAAAACCACAAGCTAGAAACTAGTCTGGAGATATTGTCTGAGTAGGCATTAGATAGGGATTTTATTCACAAACTTTCCTGCATCCATTGATTACTCTGGCATGTGCTGAGTGGTGTTATAGTATGGAAAGTTTTGCCTCTATTAGCTTGTGTAAAAATAAAGAATGAGTGATCATGTGATGTTTAGTGGTTTAATACCAATCCTGCCCAATAGGATTATAGCGAATGTGATTATTAAAAAACTGAAGACACCAAAAAGTATGAAGGCTGAACTGAGTTCAGAATCTATATGATATGTAGGAGCTTGCATTGAAAACATTATTGTGTTTTCAATTTAAATTCAAAACTTTATAGTTAGCTAATAAGGCAAAAGGTGGCTGCTGGAGGGTTGCATTAGATCCTAAGATCTATGTGAATGCTCTCAGATCCAAGATCCTCACTGATGAAAACCACAAGCTAGAAATGAGTCTGGGGATATTGGATAAGTAAGCACTAGACAGGGATTTTATGCACAAATCTTCCTGCATCCACTGATTACTCTGGCTTCATTGAGTGATACTAATGTATGGAAAGTTTTTCTCTGCACAAACATATACCCCAACATCTAAATACATTAATTGTTTTTGCTCACAAACTCACTTAGGATCACAAGGAACCTAGAGACTATGATAGTGAAGAAGAGAAAATACAAATGCATAATTTTAATCCATTTTATCATAAATAGTTTTACTGGGATTTAAAAATCCCTTAAAGCACAATGCTATGATTAAATCAAGTCACACATACTCACAATTCACAAAACAAATAGCTGGAGAAATAAAGGTATCAACACACAAAAAATAATTCCAGAAACTAATATATTTTAGCAATTATTTAATAAAATTAACTAATAATGAATAAAATTCAGAAAAGTATGATAATATATCAATTTCAAATCTAACTTACATTCTATTTAAGAAATATTCTTTAATAAAACAAAATCATTTCCTGTTGATTCCTATTACTAAATTATCATTTGCTTTAAATGAATTATTTTCATATTACAATAATTAAATCTGACAACAGCATTTCACAATGAAAGAGAAAATTTAAGATTAGCTAAAACCTTTTCCCTCATTTTGTTTGAAAATGGAAAGATCCCATTCTCTCTTATACTTTGGGAGGGAAAAATAAAAATTAAAAAGAGTTTCAACAAAACCTTAAATAAAAATTATTCATTGCTATCAATTATTTTTATATATTAAAAAATATTTGTAAATATAGATGTTTACACTACAATATCTTATTACCATGGATTTCATTCTTTCAGTTTTTTTTTGTAGTTATAATTTTCTGTTTCTTTTTCGATCATCTTTTCCTTTTTGTTTCTTCAAATGTTCAGTTTAATATTATAATAATAATTTCCAGGATAGATTAACACAAGTTGATTTATCCATTACTTCCATTAAAAGTTCCTCCATTAACTTTTTTATAGCTTCAAATGTTCAGTTTATAATTATAATATTAAATTCCAAGGTGGGATAACAAGTTAAATTTAACCATTTTACAATATAAATTTTTTTAGATTAGCACAGATTTTTAGATTCTGAGAGGGTCATGATTTTGGATGGATATACAAAGCTTGTTGCAAATTTTTTCCAGGGGTATTCCTCCTACATTTGTTTTTAGTGAAGTAGCTTATATGATTAGGTTGATGATACTCAGCTTTTAGTTAATGCTTTTCAAAACTCATTTTTGAAAATTAGAAGGTCAGTCTAATTTTAGATTACAAAATTTCTCACCATTCTTCTCTCAAGAGCTGAGTTGCTACTGCTTTTCTTTTTTGAACAGCTGGATTAATAATTTTTGCTACTGACTAGATACCCTAAGTCTACTGCCTTCACCACCTCTTATTTTTTTGAAAGTCTAGTTATTCCATTCAATCACAGACTACCTCATACATAACAACATTTAGCCTGGATTAATTGATTCTCTTTTTACAAAAATATTATTTTCATTTTTTCTAAATTAAACATTCCATTTATACCCTAATTATTGAAAAATTCTTCTATAATTATTTTTTCTCCTTAATTACTAAAAATAATATAATCCTTTAATTTTGCAAAACAGTTTTTATTTCTTTAAAGATAGAGAGAAAATAAAATAATCAACTTCAATTAATTAAAAACAGCATTCTTAAAAAAAAAAATGTTAATAACTTAATTTTTCTTCTTTTTTAAAAATTGATGAACATTATTTAAAGATTTACTTCCTTACATAATTTGTATATTTTGTATTGTATTATCTCATTTGTCTTCTTCTTTTTTTTTAAAGTTATAAACTAATGGATAAATAAAATTACTGAAAAGAGAGAGAAAAAAAAATTTTTTAATACTTTTTTTTCTCTTTTACAACTATTTTTAACAAACATTGATTATTCATATTCTTATTATTTTAACATTTCTGAAATTTGTCATATTATCATTTAATGAATGTTACTCTTTTAATAAATTAGTAATTGCTATTCTGAAAAAAAAAAAAAAAAACAGAGAAGAAATAATTCTAATTTCTTTCCACCTAAATAAAAATAAAATGATTAATCCAGATAAAAAATGATTTAATTCTGAATATATACTTATTCATTTTTTTTATTTCATCTATTAAGTATAAATTATTATTAATCTCTTTTATCCTGAGTAGAGCTAAGATCCTGTTTAAGTTGTCCCCACTATTAATTTTTCTTGTAATACATGACTTGACAAGAGTTGGCCACTATTTACAATGTTACAATGTACAATTATAGAGTTGTTATATATGATATTTTTTTTATTTATTAAAATTTATATAGAAATGATATATATACTTTAAATTATTTCAAACTATGCTGCAGATATTCTATGAGATCTGTGACAATTAATGTAATTGGCCCTAGAAGTTTGTTCATTATGGTATCCATTCAATTTAGCTTTTATATTGAAATAAGTATTTAAGAGTAATCCATTTCCAAGTCCAACAGCCTAGAGCAAAGGTAACATTAAACACAACCATTTAAAAATAATAATTATAATTCAAAATTATAAATATAGGTATAAAAATATATAAAATTTATATATTTGATTTTTACACTACATATCTAATTTAAAAAGCATGATTAATTTTTCCCTATTTAAAACTATAATGAAATTTTTTGTCATAAAAATATAAAAAATCTTGTCTATGAAAAGCATAAACAATTTTTCTTAATATATATAAATTAAAATGATGCGACTTCCAATCACAGTATTGGAAATTGCCTTCATTTCATCGTTATACTATGATAAAAATGTTGTATAATTTATTAAGTTTTCTTAACATCTAACTTTTGTATATTGTACAAGGTGTGACAATTTAATTCCCAGAATGACCGTGTGGTATCACCAATGACCTAATTATATCCAAAATCACCTGAGTACACTTTGCTGTAAAAATGGGTCTTAATTTGCTCACTGTAAGAGGACTTTTCATCAAAAAAAAAATCAATTACACAAGTAGATAATCCTGCCTATTCACCTGACTTAGCTCCTGTGATTTTTGGTTATTTCCAAAATTAAACACTATGCTGAAAGGATGAAGATTTTCTACTATAACTGAGATTCAAAAGAATGTGAGGTAGATGTCAACAGTAACCGTGAAAATGAGTTCTGGGTGTGTTTCTAGAAATGGAAATGCCATTGATGCACAAGAAGACTGCATTGAAGGTGACAGTAGTCACTAGTGTACATTTCCACATGTATATTTTATGAAGGTGCATTCTGGGAATTAAATTATCAGACCTCATACATGGAAATTTGAAAAGCAAAAACAATTTTTTTTTAGTGAAAACTATAATCAAACATTTAAAGACATAAATAAAACCCTAAATAAAAAAATATTTCTTTTTTAACATCTGTATTAATTAACTTTCTATTTCTTTTATTCCGATTCATACTTGAAATTATACATGTACATAGCAGAATAATTAAAAAAATATAGTGCTGCATTTTTTATATCTAGAAGCGCAAATAAACATACAAGAGAATTAAATTGATAATTAACCTATAAAAAAATGTAACACAGAGGCAAAACTCTTCATACAGTCATGCCACTCAGTGCAAGCCAAAGTAATCAATGGGTGCAGAAAGTTTTGTGCATAAAATTTCTATCTAGTCCCTACTCATCCACTATTGCCAGACTAGTTTTTTTTTTTGTAGCTTTCATCAGAGAGGGGCCTTGGATTTGAAGTGCAGTGCTCTTATATCCAAATCTCCTCAAACCATCTTGCTTTCATTAATTACTCTAGCTTATACTGAGTGCTGCTATTATATGGAGAGTTTTGCCCTTGTGATTACAGCTTGGGTAAGCATAAAGAGTGATGATCATGTGATGTTTAGTGGTTTAACAGAATGTAAGAAAGATGCCTGATGCTTCATCAAAATAGAGTGGTTCTAAAACATCTTGCATTACATGTGCGCTGTGTTAAACAATTGCATTCATTATAGCATTTATGTTAGTTGTAGAAATATGAATTTTAACTCACAAAATATAATTTTATCAATACTAAGATGGTTGAAAGTAATAAAAAATCTTCAATATATGAAAGAGTGTGGATATATAATTTAGTTATGGCATTATTTTAATAGAACTATCAAGTGTTATTAAAGATTTATAATGCATGAAAGAGATAGCTTGACAAAGTATCAAATGTCATTTACGTTTCAGTTATTCTATTGCTAAGTTGATTTTGTGTTTCTCTATAGAGGTAAGCCTTGTATTATTATTTACCTACATTAGTTTATTCATATAATATAATGAGCATAAAAAGGTAAGCAATGAGAATTTTATATATTAGCTTCAAGACTCCCTCTAATCTCAGTTAACTATTAAATGACACCAAAGACAAGATACCACCAGACCAGGTTCTCCAAACAATCTATAAAATTAGCTGTAGTAAATCCACTTGCAAATCAATTTACTAGGATGAGATTTGTGCCAACAGCCCTATTAGATTAGCACAGCACAAATATATATACAAATGCAATAAAACAGACCCCAACATAGTTATTTTTAGAGCATTGACTCTGGCCACAATTTCAATCCACTCAAGATTGCTGAGCAAAGAAAATATAAAGAGGCATGGTTTATAGTGAATAACACACACCTGATAAATAAAAAAAGTCATGTATTGCATTATCATGCAAGTGGTATATATAAATTCATAAATTTGCATACTAATTAACCTATAAGTTCTCTCCTCTACATACTTATTTTAGTACTATGAATATGATCGGCCTGATCCAAAACTCTTCATACAGTCATGCCACTCAGTGCAAGCCAAAGTAATCAATGGGTGCAGAAAGTTTTGTGCATAAAATTTCTATCTAGTCCCTACTCATCCACTATTGCCAGACTAGTTTTTTTTTTGTAGCTTTCATCAGTGAGGGGCCTTGGATTTGAAGTGCAGTGCTCTTATATCCAAATCTCCTCAAACCATCTTGCTTTCATTAATTACTCTAGCTTATACTGAGTGCTGCTATTATATGGAGAGTTTTGCCCTTGTGATTACAGCTTGGGTAAGCATAAAGAGTGATGATCATGTGATGTTTAGTGGTTTAACAGAATGTAAGAAAGATGCCTGATGCTTCATCAAAATAGAGTGGTTCTAAAACATCTTGCATTACATGTGCGCTGTGTTAAACAATTGCATTCATTATAGCATTTATGTTAGTTGTAGAAATATGAATTTTAACTCACAAAATATAATTTTATCAATACTAAGATGGTTGAAAGTAATAAAAAATCTTCAATATATGAAAGAGTGTGGATATATAATTTAGTTATGGCATTATTTTAATAGAACTATCAAGTGTTATTAAAGATTTATAATGCATGAAAGAGATAGCTTGACAAAGTATCAAATGTCATTTACGTTTCAGTTATTCTATTGCTAAGTTGATTTTGTGTTTCTCTATAGAGGTAAGCCTTGTATTATTATTTACCTACATTAGTTTATTCATATAATATAATGAGCATAAAAAGGTAAGCAATGAGAATTTTATATATTAGCTTCAAGACTCCCTCTAATCCCAGTTAACTATTAAATGACACCAAAGACAAGATACCACCAGACCAGGTTCTCCAAACAATCTATAAAATTAGCTGTAGTAAATCCACTTGCAAATCAATTTACTAGGATGAGATTTGTGCCAACAGCCCTATTAGATTAGCACAGCACAAATATATATACAAATGCAATAAAACAGACCCCAACATAGTTATTTTTAGAGCATTGACTCTGGCCACAATTTCAATCCACTCAAGATTGCTGAGCAAAGAAAATATAAAGAGGCATGGTTTATAGTGAATAACACACACCTGATAAATAAAAAAAGTCATGTATTGCATTATCATGCAAGTGGTATATATAAATTCATAAATTTGCATACTAATTAACCTATAAGTTCTCTCCTCTACATACTTATTTTAGTACTATGAATATGATCGGCCTGATCTAAAACAGTGCTAAGCTGTAAATCTATAAAGAAGTTATAATTGTACAATCTTTCCTGCATAGTGGATCTCCCTTGACTACAGTTAACTTTAGTGAATGTGAAAACATTTTTTTCTGGAAATGTATTTGTGATATGAAATGATACTAATGATATTTGCTGAATTGAATATAAAGATGATGAAAGAAGTTAAAAGATGGTCGATTAATGAACAGGTGATTGAATTAAAGATGAGATAAATATCAGAGAAATAAAGAACATTTATTGAGTATAATTAAATTTTTGGTAATTTATTCCCAAGATAAAGAAGATTATCTTAAGTACATGCCACTGACAACAATTATATTGCAGGTTTTTGTAGTAATTTATATTAGCTTTGGTGTATAGCATTGGGAATAGTGCTGTTATCAGCTATTTTATTGTATGAAAGTAAGGCATGGACATTCTATTGGCATAACATAAAAACATTTAAAAATTATTATTTAAGAATGCACTGTAATTCTATCATTTTCAATTTTCCAAATGCAATATTTTATTTGATTGGATATGATGAATAAATGATGATATATTCTTTAAAGAGTATTTTATGGGAAATTTAAGTATGGTTTTATGGGAAAAGTAGATCTTATTTGGGTTATAAACATTATCATAAAGTCACTTTAAAAATGCTATATTGGTTGCTTTTATTGCTAAAATATTAGAATAGAATGCAATGGAAAGGTTCAATTAAACAAAATGGTGGGAGTCTTTCAGAAAAAAAAAGTTTGCTATTGAAGAAGTTAAAATCAATTCCATAAAATAATAAAATAGTGGATCAGTTGTTCTACCGACATGATGGTTTGTATAGTCATCATAAATCTCATATAATACATTATTATTTTCTTCAAATTGAAATGACTGATGATGATATTGACAAATGTGGGCCTTGCATGGGTTCAAATTTCATATCAAGAGTATTTCCACATTAGTTCATTGCAGCAATTAGATACTAATTTTTGTAATTCGTTTTTAGGCATTATGATCAGTCTGTCTCCAGTGTCTAATTTAATCAACTATAAAGTATTAGTTCAGTCTATGGACATATTGTAGTGTTGTCATCTACGATCCAGGTTCATTCAAATCTAGACAACTAAAACCATATTTTTTAAAAAATTTCAGATTTTGAATTTTTTTCAGTAACCAAACCATCTAATATTGGTCAGTAAAAAGATGTTTTTATTCTTAGTTGGAGAGTAAACCAAAGATGGAAAATCTTATATACCCTTTTTTCATTGCTTCTCCATGAAGAATTGTTTTACCTATGCACATGATCATTCAATAAATATTTTTAATGTTAATTAATAGGGGATATCCTACTCAAGTATAAAACTGAAATAATTAAAAGTATTTAAATTCTTGGAGATTGTGAGTCAAATAGGCTACTAGCAGTCTTACTGCAGCATTGTAAATCTAAATCTCTTGTGTTATAATGCATATTGCTGCATTGTCTAAAACTGTATAATGCAATGTATGTATGAAATGCATGACTTATGTCATTTGCTCTTTTTGCCCCTCTCTGATTGAGATTATTTGTTTTTAAGATTGATAAAACACACTGCAAATTTTAATTATTCCTGTACCAGTTGTAGTTATTTAAAAGGTGGCTCTTTCTATGTAGATATACTAATTAAGACTAGCATTATTAAATAAACTATAGTTTTGAAGTATCTATGTAACACACACACACACACACACACATATATATATATATATCAGTAAACACCAGTCAACATTTAGACAATCACAATGTCTTAAATTGAAAACACTATAATATTTTCAATTCAAGCTCATTAGCCTATCTAGTCATATAGGTCTGAACTCAGTTCAATACCTATACATTTTGGTGACTTTTGGTTCTTTAATAACCATAGCCCACCATTATCCTATTAGACAGGATTGGCTTTAAGCCAATAAACATTACATGATCACCATTTCTTATGCTTGCTTATAACTGTTATTAAAACAGCCACAAGTCTCTACATGTATTGCCACCCAGTGCAAGCCAGAGTAATCAATGGATTCCAGAAGTCTTGTGCATAAAATCTCCATCTAGTGCCTACTCATCTAATATCCCCAGACTAGTTTCTGGTTTGTGGCCTTCGTCTGTGAGGAGCCTTGGATCTGAGAGCACTGCACCTAGATCTTAGGATCTAGTGCAACCCTCCAGCAGCCACCTTTTACTATGAGTCTTAAATTAACAACACTATAATATTTTCAATCCAAGCTCATTAGCTTATATAGTCATATAGGTCTGAACTCAGTTCAGTACCTATACATTTGTGATTTTGGTTCTTTAATAAGCATAACTCCACTATTATATTAGGTAGGATTGGTTTTAAGCCAATAAATGTCACATGATCACTATTTTTTTATGCTTGCTTATAACTGTTATTAAAACAGCAAAATACTCTATACTGTGATTTGCATTGAATGACAATAGGTATAGAGAATTTTGCCTGTTTTAGAAACAGTTATAAGCAAGCATAAGAACTGGTGATCATGTGATGTTTATTGGCTTAAAACCAATCCTTCCTTATAGGATAGTGGTGGCTATGGTTATTAAAGAATGAAAATCACCAAAATGTGTAGGTACTGAGCTGAGTTCAGACCTATATGACCATATAAGCTAATGAGCTTGGATTGAAAATATTATAATGTTTTCAATTTAAGACTTATAGTTTTGTAGTTAAGTAGAGATAAAAGGTGGCTGCTGGAGGGTTGCATTAGATCCTAAGATCTAGGTTCAATGCTCTCAGATCTAAGGTTCCTCACTGATGAAGGTCACAAGGCAGAAACTAGTCTGGGGATATTGGATGAGTAGACACTAAATGGGGATTTTATGCACAAGCCGTCTGGCATCCATTGATTACCCTGGCTTGCACTGAGTGGCATACGTATATAGAGTTTTGCCTGTTTTAATTAAGAGATAAATTATAGTAATGCTTACAATTCTATCTGCTATATCAATTAACTATCCTACTTAAATTTAAACTTTGCCCATGATGATGAATTATTCTGATTTTTCTCCTGATTTCTAACAACACCTTTCAAATCTACAGTTTTAATATGATGGCTTACCTAAATAATCTAAATAGCTGTAGGTTTGAACTGGAAATATCTGACTAACTGAAGATCTGAACTCTAAAATGAATTTAGACTATAGGATACCAATTATGCACAATGCCAAAGTTGTTCAGTAAATATTAATTTAACCCATTAAATACATTGTTGTTTTTTTTTTTTTTGTAGGTAATTACAAATAAATACATTAATTATCTTGTTTTTAATTGAATTATGCATTTAATTTACATAAATCTAAATGTTTTATTGTTTAAGTTCACAGTTTTAATTTATGTTCCATCTTAATAAGTTTTATTTTGATTACAAATGTTTTGAAGTAACATTTATTTTATCTTTCCACGTTTTTAACATCGTGAAAACAAATATTTGATACGGTTGAGCCCTACAATTTCTTCCTCAGTTTTTTAATTTGGATTTTAATAAAAGAAATACTTTCCCAAACCAGAATAACTATTGTTTAATTTATTTTAGCTTTACACAATTACTGTAAATCTATCCCAAAATATTTGATGAAAGACGGGAATCTAGAGGCATTATTTTGTATTGATATATTTGATGCAAAACATTAGTGTTGTAAAGATTTTTACAATTCACAATTTTAATGATTAATAAGCCCTAACAATATGCAACAATGTCGAACCTTTTACAATAATTTCAATCACCCCCCCCCCCATATTTTATCGTATTTAAATACTATCTGTTATATTAAAGCTTGATTTAAACCCTAGTATGGGTAATAATATATTTAAATACTGACATTTCGTCTCAATTCATACTTTATATTGCAATCATCTACCACGCTTTTGCCTGGTGATCAAATTCTAATCGAATGAAATTATTTTTATGAAGGTTTGATTTTTTCTTTCAAGCAGTTGACTGAGTACCCAACAGCAGTCGGCAAATAGGCATCCAGTTATCCTTAATTTTTCACCGTTCTTTTATGAGAAGCATGTTGGAAAGACCTTTGCCCTGCAACAAGTTATTTATTAAAATAGTTGTTTATCGTTGTATGATTATTTATAAACGCACTCATTAATATATATGACGAATATGACTTGTGTAATATTTGGATAACAATTCTAAATAGTTGAGGTTTAAAACCACTGACTCCGCTGGGGAAAAAGTTATTTTGGATTCATTCGAAACTTAATTGCTTGCTATAGTGCAGAAACAGTTTTAGAGTTTCTTAGAGTATGTGTATGTTCCATAAATACTTTAAGGTCTTGTTTATAAGGATTTAAATTGTGTATATAAGTAAACATAAGAAGGTTTTTAAAAGTGTGTTGTGAGAGGGGATGCATCTATTTGTCTGAGCACGAGGTATTATTGTGTAATTACTTTCATTCTAATAAATAAGTTTAATATTCGACAAATTAATTATATCTAGGCTTTTTTTTAATGGGATGTGAATTCACTTTAATCCATTCTAAAAGACCATCTGTATTTTGACCTTTGGCCCATGAAACTTGGGAGACTACTGTTAATTTTGCAGGCATGAATTAATAACTCCTTGCAATGAGAGTCATCTCCATAATTAAGATAACTGACTGTTATGGCTTTAATTCTATTTCACTTGAGTGGGTCTCATATCAAGGAGATAATTATTAAGAGTTGAGAATATATGTGTTAAATTTGATTATTAATAATGATATCAGTAAAATTATTTCAAGTACATTATTTCGTGATTGTTGTAATAAATAAGATCTTTATAAAGTTTTAGTCAAGTTTTAAATTTTATTGTTCTCATCATCATTAGTAAACCAATAAGGTTACTTTATCTTTACAATGGGGGGGGGGGTGACGTAAAAGGATAAAAAATTAAAAAAGTTACAGAAAAAAAAATATGAAGTCAGTATTTGCTGTGTGTATATAATCACAGAATTGTTTGCACAAACGCAGTGCAGAGAAGTGATTATTTATGACATGAGAGACCCGTGATAATCTCATACTAAAGTAAACTATACGATTGAAAATAGTAAAAAAAAAAAGAGAAAGAAGGAATCCATAAAGACCTCTGTCACTATACATAATTCATTTATAAAGCATATGTAGAAATTTAATAAGTCAAACTTTTATATTGTTATATCAAAAAAGAAAAATTTTATATCATTTATTTCAGAGACTCTCATTGTGTTTGTATACATTGATGGCTAATAATTAATTATATTGTGAATTGTATTGTAACAACTTACTGTAGTCTTTTAATGTTAAAACTATAACATTAAGATGATGAAATAAAAAATTTGATTCCCAAGTAAAATCAGCAAATCGCTTTAAATAGTAATGCCACCTAATGCAGGCCATTGTAATCAAATTCATTAATTATTATAGTTTACACTGGGTGGCAGTACTGCATGAAGAGAATTGCTACTGTTTTAACAGATTGCTTAAGCATAAAAAATTGTAATCGTAATTAAATAAAATTTATTAAAAAACATTATATCACTCCAGCTTTAACCCTGCTTTTCATAAACAAACTATTTTCAGCAAAAATTTCAATATTCATTATATATTTTTTCCAAGCCTGCTCATGTACATCACGTATAATAACTCATATCTTGGAAAAAAGCTTTAATCACAATAGAATACATATTATTTATTGAACTGCATTATATAATATTTTTTTAACTTGAACATATACAAATATACAGTATATATATATATATATATATATCTGAAAAAGTGTGGAGTTATCCATTTATAATTACTTAATAAGAAAGCCTTTACATAGAATAGCAGCTAATGAAAAATAACAGCACATGCTGAGTGAAAGTAAAACTATCAGGCTAATTGCATTCAAAAGGAGGATGAAGGCAATTAGACTGATAGTTTTACTTTCATTCAGCCTGTGGCAGTTAGCTTTTATTAGCTACTGTTCTAGGTAAAGTGCTTTCTAATTAAGTAATTATAAATGGATAACTTCACACTTTTCCATCTAAACATCCATTAAAAATATTACATTACAATATATATGACATGTTTTTCTGTGTTTAGTATGCATATATAAATTAAGATTATAGAGTAAACATAATTAAAAAAATAAGAATGTAGGTATTAATAATTAATTGAGAAAGCACATTTACATATATATTTGCTGTGCATGAGTTCACTCATTTGCATTCATTCAATAAATAAAAACAAAAACAGATTTATTGTATGATATCTTTATTTAATAAAATGAGTGTTGAAATGTCAGACTTTCATCACAATTAAATACACCAAACAATATCCTTTTTCTTCAATAACTTTTCTTCCAATAGAAATGAAATTGTTGCCTTGTTATCAGCAAACTATTCTTCACTAGTTGTTTCAATGTTTTTAATGCACACCAAAAGAACATTAATAAACATGATCACACAAGACATTCTGACAGAGAAAATCACTGCTACTATGTTGTAAAATGTATTAAATTTGTGAATTTTAAAGTTTCTACTTTTTGTTTATTTGTAGTGTATATTAACACAGCATATATAGTAGCTTTAGTGTTTTAGTGTATAAGTC
Organism: Epiperipatus broadwayi; assembly: GCA_028023455.1. Classification (NCBI taxonomy): domain Eukaryota; kingdom Metazoa; phylum Onychophora; class Udeonychophora; order Euonychophora; family Peripatidae; genus Epiperipatus; species Epiperipatus broadwayi. The sequence goes on along the minus strand of JAQFVV010012416.1, from coordinate 6,070,227 downwards.
TTCAGTTCTTCCATCAATTGTAAGCTTGAGCTAAGGATAGATGGCAGTGCATATTAAATTTATATTCGTTGCTGTCTATCCTTATTCCCCTAGTCTGGGTATGTGGAAGTGGGATTAACATAAATAGAGTTTATTCCTGTAAAACATATTTTGTAAAAATTTCTTAATATAAGTTTTATTAACAGTGATAAATGTTAAATTAATGATATTTAAAATGTCTTTCCAAATAATCATGAGCATATATAATAATTGGATTTTAAGTTTTATTATGAGTTTTTTATTAATTTTTTCCACATCATATATTTATGATACATTAAAAAAAGCAATCTGTAAATGGATGAATTAAATAGTTTATTACTATTTTACTTCTAATATGCTTACCACTGTGCAAATACAATTTGCAGTTGGTTTTCAGTAATTTCTAAAAGGTGCATCTTTGTCCTTATGTATCTATACATCTATTGTTTTGTTTTAGATGTTGGCAATTTCAACCATAATGCACAGTTTACTTTTTCTATTGCTGAGATAATGGAATCAATCTTAAATTTTCATAAACAGACCTCTTTCTTTCATTTGCTATAAATCATGGATGTTACTTTTATTTCAGTAATTTTTTTGTTACAGTCATTTATTTCTGCAACACACTTTTGCTATTGTTATATGCACTTGAGATTTATACTTTTTCTAATTATTTACATCCTATATATATATTTTGATTAGATTATCTTCAGATATTTATATATGAAAATATTTAATATATGGAGTTATCCATTTATAATTACTTAATTAGACAGCAATTTATCTAGAATAGTAGCTAATCAAAGCCAACTGCCCCAGGCCAACTATTAAAGTAAAACTATCAGGCTGTCTTCATTCAAAAGATGATCACTGTTATAGGTAAAGTGCTTTCTAATTAAGTAATTATAAATGGATAATTTTACACATTAAATATTTACATCTAAAAGATCCATTAAAAATATTATACACATGTATGTATATATATACAGAATCTATAAATTAGATAAAGTAAAATAAAATAGTGAAAATTTTAATGCTCTTGTTATTTAATTTATACATCATATTTACACTAATTATATTGTAATGGAAATGGAATATTAGGTAAGTGAATTCATCTTAGAATTAGTCTATATAGGATGCTGCTAATTTATGCACCAATTTATGCTGCTACATTTAGAACTTTCTATCTCATTCATTCTATCCACTCGATCTTCAATATCTTTAGTCAATAGTTAGTTTCTCTGCTGTTCAATTCTAATATTTCACAGTAACTGCTTAAATTATGCAACTATATAGACATATACTAATGTTCAAGTCAATAATGCTATAGTCTAAATAACAGGCTGTAGCAGCTTATATAAATTTTGAGAATTGTTTTCATAATGTTTTAATTATAAATTTATTTAAACGCACATTGATTACGTAAGTAATATTTACTAAGGCTGTAACCTCAAGAATATGCATGTAAAAATGCGGTAGTAGGGACCTCTACAGGTCTTAACCACAAGCTTACTCTTTTCTTCCAAAGTGTAATCTTGTGGTTAAGACCTGTAGAGGTCCCTACTATCACATTTTTACATGCATATTCTTGAGGTTACTGCCTTAATAAATAATGTTTTAAGAGATTGATAATCCTGTTTACCATAATATTTTTTCTTAACATTTTTTTTGTTTGTCATGTGATTTACTTAATTAAGAAAAATCTTTAAAATGATTTCAATGCTAGTGCAATTCATACATGTAATTTGTTTTATTTATTATGGGGTGAAACTAAAATTTCTTAATATATATAAACTTTGAAGATGACATATGCATGAAGAGATCAAAATATATTAAGGAAATAAATATCTAGAACGACAATAAATTTCCATGTATATATTTTAATAATATATGTAAAAAAGCGCATCTTCAGTAGTGCCACTCAGTGCAAGCCAGAGTAATCAATGGATGCAGAAAGTTTGTGCATAAATCCCTGCTACTGTATGGAGAGTTTTGCCTCTGTGAAAAACAGCTTGAGTAAGCATTAAAAATGATAATCCTATGATGCTTGATGGTTTAATACCCTTTATTTTAATTTAGGTTTTGATTCACAAAATGAAATTGATTAAGACCCATATTGGATATACATCTAATGGACTGGTCCTATGGAACATTTGAGTTTGAGACATCTGCCTTAAAGTTTTTAGAAATTATTTTATACATATAAAATGAATTATTACGCAAAAAATGTACTTTTTAAAAATTAATTCACACGAATAAGTGGAAAACTCTTAAAGACATATAAAATATATAAATTGTTATATGTGATAATATGTTGATATAAAATATATAAATTGTTATATGTGATAATATGTTGAACTATTTCTAATAGCAAATGTTGAATGTATAAAAAATTTTAAACATTATTTAAACTTTTCAAATACAAACAACTTGTTAGTAATAACACACAAATAGACACAAGTTAGTCCAACATATTATCACATCGAATATACCATTAACGCAAACCTTCAGACAAATATAAATTATTACTTGAAAAATATTTAAAATATAATATTGTAAAATGCTAATTTAAAATGTTAACTCTATATCTTTTGGTTTTATAAGAGCAAGAAGGAAAGGAGCAAGAAATGAATAAACGCTATGGACTTTATATAATAGGTAAAACAATCTTTAAACACTCTTTACAGTGCAAAGATACTCTATTCCCTGCAGAAAAATATTGAATGAAAAAGTATTAATTGCTGGGTAGTAAGGGAGTGAATGGCTTTTCATTAGTGATTTCCCGCATAGTTAAGAACAGTTAGATATCTATTATCTGACCAATATTAGATTGACCAGTTGACTATTAGTTTATCTGAAAAAATAAATTGTAAAAAAAATTGGAAAAGAATTTCCTAGACATGGACTTCATAGTGGCATCACGAGGTTTCTCTATTGAAATTTATAATACTATAAAATAGAGGTAACTCCTACATAACATGATATTTCTACAGATCAGCTTATCTAATACTATTAGTAAGTTGTGACATTGTTTTTAATATCATGGTGCTCTAATAACATGGGTAACACAAATAACTGTAACAATCATATATATAACATAGTATCTTTGCATTTTTATAAGGAGAAATCCTAATATTATGCTACATGTATATGAAAATTTATATTTTGAAAAACTATAGGGTTAGATGAGCATTAACTATTTCAGTTAGACAGCCATTTTCTTTTTTTAAAAAAATGTTATTCAGTGGAGAATTGATCCTGTGATCTTTGGCTTTAAGTCTACATCTCAAAAACACAGTAAATGTTTTTTTATGAATCCTGTCTCCGTTTTATTATGCAAATGAAAAAAAAAAATCCCTGCATATATATGTTAAAGGGAATCAAATATTTTATTTAGGAAATCTATTTGAAACATTAATGTATACTCTTATTGAATAATATTTCTGTAGCATAGTTTGCACTATACCACTCTCACACAATGTAGAGACTGGATTCTATCCACTTTTAATATTTTTGTGGAGAACTGTAATCATAAACATATAACCAAAGATGTGGAAAAGATGTATGATTCCAGGATACACCTTTTCTGTTGAACCAGCACTCATCAGTTGGCCCAGATCACAATTTCTTACAAATATCTTTATCATTGTTCAAAATATATAGATAGCCAATTACTACAGTTTAATTGATAAGTGTCAAAACTATAACCAATTATTACAGTTTAATTAATGTGTCAAAATTACTGCCCTCATAACTTTGGCACAAACCATACCTCTAGTCCAATGGATGATTATATTTTGAATTACAAATGTCAAATTAACTCAATCCACATTTTCGGCACCATCCACTGATGACACTCAGAATGTGGGTTCAGCATGAAATGCATCTTGGGGATCATTTATCTTTTATTGTATCTTTATTTATATGAATTTAGAAGAATGTGTGGTAATATTGAGGTTATTCAATATATTTATAAAGATTTTGCACATGCGAAAAGGAAATGTGAATAACTCCATGTGTTTGTGTGTTTAATTTTAAAAAATCAGATATATTAATCTTTAATTGAGCTTTAAAGTTTATATCTGTGCTAGAGATAATCTCTAGTTTAGTAAATGATTATTAATAGTCATTACTATATTTATCTAAAGTGGATGACGTCAAAGATGTGGGTTGAGTTAATTTGACACTTGTAATTCAAAATGTAATTATTTAATATACATACATATTTTTCATATGAGAGATAGTGACTTGGACCAACTGATGAGTGCTGGTTTAGCACGAAATGCATCTTGGGATCATTTGAGTTTTATTGTATCTTTATTTATATAAATTTAAAAAAATATGATTAATAAAATTATTAATTAATGTATATACTTTAAAACTCAAGAAGTAAGATACCATGGGATATGATAGAATCAATATAATTATTTTTAGAATTTTTTATATTATAACATCAGTCTATTTAATTATACATTGAAATATTTGAATTTGGCATAATCTACTCCAAGTCCATAGCCTAGAGCAAAGCTGCCATCCAACTAAACCATTTAAAACAGATAAAGTATAATCCCAAATCAAAAATATAAACTTAAAAATAATGTAAAATTAATTTATTTAACTTTTATATACTCAAAATTTAAATAATCTTTCTTTAGGGAAAATTATATTTAAAAAAAACTATGCAATATTCAGCACTCAGATCTCTTCTTTTTATACTTTCTTATTTCCTTCTTCATGTCTAAGTTAATTATTTTTCTCACTTATTTTGCTCTTTAGCACTTAATGTCACCATTCTTATCAATAGACTTCATTTTATTGTTGAAATGAAATATTATTTATATTAAAAGACTTGTTTATTTAAATGTCTTATCTTTACTTTAGGTTTAAAAAAAGTGAAATATCCTGCAGCTTATTAAAATAAAAGGGGGAAGGGGAAAGAGACAATATATGAAATCTTAAATGTTAAATTATTAATCATAGATAGATAATGCTTTGGAAAAACTTTTTTTAATTCAAATAACTTTATATATATATAATATTTACAAAAACCTTCACAAATATATCCTGTAAAATTTTTAAAACAAGGGCTAAAAATTTCCAAAATTAACTCTTAGCTGCATAAAATAAAAATAAAAACCGCAGTTCGTTGTGATCAATCTGCTAGTTAATGAGTTAAAGGTCCCACGACCACTAAAGCAACTAACCACATGATTATTATAAATAGTATTATATTTAATATTTGCAACTCAAAAATTTTATGGTGGTCGAGAGGTCAGTGCGACTGCCTTGCAGTTGCCCGGGTTGCAGGTTCGCGTCCCGGCCGATGCTATGACACTTAAAAAAAAAAAAAAAAATTATATTTTTATATGTGATAGTGTTTTAAATTGAGTAACATCCGTATATGTGCGTGTATGTATATAAAAAGTTAGAAAACTTTACATATAATTTAAAAATATAATATTCTCCAAATTCTTAATCTTTATTTCAGATGTTTACAGTTAAAAAAAGAAAACAATAAAAGAAAAATGAGAAATTAATAAATAGCAATAATTTTATGTATTTTAATATTTTCGTTCACAGTGCATAGTCACTATATATATATGTGTGTGCTGTGCACATTTTAACATGTATTTAGTGTATACTCACTCATATATATATATACAGTATAAGAAATATTAAGTCAGAGTTTAAATTTAGTAAAATTTATTGCACCAATTATGCTTTCAATTCTTGGTTAGTTTGCTGAGAATATTAATTTGTTGCTGATTTGAATGCTATTTGATTTTTGATTCATTATGTAACTACTTTGCATAATAAAACACACCTCTTTTATTTTATGTTTACAATCATTTCTCTCTTCACACACAGTTTTAACAACATTAAGATCACAACTATAGCAGTATTCAATTTTATGATTATAAAAAACCGATGAATTAATGGCATCGAACTTTGTCTTAGATTGTCTTTACATTAGAGAATGCAGGGTCATTCTAGTTCTAAGATTTGCCCTGGACATATGGACAGTCTTTTTGGCTACAGCTTGCAACATAGATCACATTGGACTGATACAATGTTAGAATTTTATCCTTTGTGTCTTAATAAACTTATTTAAATTTATGAGGATTCTGAATCCGACATTAAATTTGTTAAACCACTAAACATCACATGATCACCATGATCACATTATCCTAAGCTCTAGGTGCAGTGCTCTCAGATCCAAGGCTCCTCACTGATGAAGGCCACAAGCCAGAAACTAGTCTGGGGATATTGGATGAGTAGGCACTAGATAGGGATTTTATGCACAAGCCTTCTGACATCCATTGATTACTCTGGTTAGCACATGGTGGCACTACTATATGGAGAGTTTTTGCCTGTTTATTAAATTTGTCCAAGAAAATTTGCAGTATTTTATTATCCATATGTGATAAATATAATAGAGGAATCCAGATTTTATTATTATTTGTATGATTGACAATTTTATTAATTATTTTTGTTTGGAATTGCTTTATATACCATTGTATGTGTGCTTAAAATATATATACTTTACAAATCATACATTTCATTATCTGATACACCTTGGAACTAAATGTCATAGGTATATGCTGGGTCCTGTAATTACTAAATGATATCTAATGTTTGTTAATTAATACTGGAAGATTCTTAAATAAAATGTTTAACAATGATAAGTCAGTAATATGTAAGGTTGAAAATTATAATTTTAACTTTAAAAAAAAAATATAAATCTTTAAAAAACTTTATTTTTGTTATTATATATTTTTTCCTTTTGAAATTCTTTTCCAAATACCAAAATATTTTATAATTTTTTAAGTTTATACTATATGTTTATAATATATGGCGTGATGTTAAATTGTTTACTCTTAGACAAAGTCAGACATTTCTAGGCATAGGATTTATTATTTCACTATGACTTTAGATATGTATATTTGTTTATAATATATGGCTAGATGTTAAATTGCTTATTTTTAGACAAAGTCAGAAATTTCTAGGCATAGGATTTATTATTTCATTATGACTTTGATAGAAGTTACTGAAATGAGTAGAATAATGTATATTAAATTACAAGTGTTATTTTTTAAATGACAAATATCATATAATTTAGAGATTAATATAAAAGTCAAAGTAATGTTCAACAATCATATCAAAAATATGAAATATTAAATTTCATAAATCTTGACGTATAAGTTTAAATTAATGTTAAAAGTTAAATCTATTTACCCTCATCAAGTTCTTTACTTTTGCATATGAACTTTGACCCTTTTTTTAAACACATACGTATACAAATCCATTTACTTCTGTTTCTAATCACGACTCAATCCTTTTTTCGTATACAACTATTAACATTAAAGTTAAATCTTCATTCATTTTTTATTATAAAAAATTACATAATTGACAAATATATTTAGAAATCAAGATGTTTTACAACGTATTTTTACAAAAATCATATTGTGTCAGTAAAAATCTTTTTCTCTGTTTTCATCACTTACAATTTTTTTTTAAGAAATAAATTTCGGATAAATATATATTCCTTTATTTTTAAACCTAAAACTACTTACACATTGCCATACTTAATAATTAAAGTCCATATTGCATGCTTTGTGATTTTTTTTCTCTAAGTTTATATAGATGTTTATATTGAATGAATTTACTATAAAATAAACAAATGTCTATTATGAACATTGACGATTAATTTACATAATAATTCCAAAAATCTTAATTTGCATTTTATACCTCAAAAGATAACAATCAATTATCATTTGTTTCTAAAAAAAGATTCTCTTTCAAGTAGCTTTTCCTAGTTTGTGGTCTTTGTTAACAATTTTCTCTCTCTCTATATATATATACATTTAAACCACTAAACATCCCAAGATCACTATTTCTTATGCTTGCTCATAATTGTTGTTAAAACAGGCAAAACTCTCCATACAGTAGTGCCACTCAATGCAAAACAGAGTAATCAATGGATGCCAGAAGGCTTGTGCATAAAATCCCTATCTAGTGCCTACTCATCCAATATCCTCAGACTAGCTTCTAGCTTGTGGTTTTCATCAGTGAGAAGTCTTGCCTCTCAAATTCTAAGATCTAGGTGTAGTGCTCTCAGGTCCAAGGCAAGGCTCCTCACTGATGAAAGCCACAAGTGAGAAACTAGTCTGGGGATATTGGATTAATAGGCACTAGTTAGGTTCTGGCATCTATTGATTACTCTGGATTGTGCTGAGTGGCACTAGTGTATGAAGAGTTTTGCCTGTTTTAATATATATATATTTTTGAAAGAAAAAATAAGTTTAATTTTTAGAGATTGCAATTTCATATAGATATAAATATTCATCAGATAATTAGATTAGTTTTAATGTAATTAGATATGTCAACAAGGATATAATATCCACAACAAATATAATTTTGCTTTCTATTAATCTATATTAATAGTAATTAGTGTTTAAGGTAATTAGTCTAAGATCAGAATTGAAAACAAATGTAATATTTAAATGCATTAAAATCTATTTAGTCAATTTTAATTTTGATAGTTATATGGAAAGGTCATCATTATATATCACATTGAGATATTATCAACAGAATGACTTCCAGTTGAAAAATAGTGCTCTAAGCTCTGAAACAATTGTCTTGGAAGAGCTGATTAGTTGGTTATCGTAATATGATGTCAAAGTTGTTAAGAGTATGGTATTGTTGATTTAATTGGCTGATTTGTTAAAACATTGTTAAAAAAAGGTAATTATTTTTTTTATAAAACACATCAATAAAAAGTCTAACTTTGTAATGACCAAATGTATTTAAATGTATTAAATTTATGCAACTATTTCAGTAATTATTGCATATTAAATGACTTGATTTAATTAATTTTCTTATAATTATCTACTTTTCTTAAAAAAAAATTCATCCATCCATTTATAGTTTTTTCCAGTACTTATTTAGCTATTAGCCTGTCTCCCAAGCTTGATAGGTATTTCTTTTACTTATACAGTTTCAGGGGCATAGTAAATATTTAAAACAAAATGGCTGACAAGCTGTCATATTTAATATTTACAATTTTTGTTATTGTTATTTTTAAAAGATAAAAATTTCTGCAAAAATTAATTTTAATATTTCCATTTTATTTATTATTATTTTTTGCATTAAATCAACTTCTTAATATAAAAATAAATAAATAATAAATAAACTTAATGTCATATTGTGCTCTTTAATGTAGACTTCAACTTATTAATATAAAAATTAAAAATATATAAGAAGCATAAAGTATTGTAACGGAATAAGTATATGCCGTTACATTTCTTTCAAATAAAAATGGAAAAAAATATAAAATCACCCTCTAGTAGAAATATATATTTATAAAAAGAGAATTTAATAATTTTATTTAAATTGATATATATATATATAATGCACAGATGGCAAACTAATTATATAATTATTTAAAGTTTAAAATCTAAAAACAAGATTGTTTTAATATAAAAGAATGAAAAAAAAAAGCTGTTAATTAATTATTTTTAATCTTAGAATGGAAATGATTTTTTATATTGATGTAATAGCAAACAGGCCCTTTGGCATAAAATCAGATAAGAGATAAATTAAAAAAATACTAGTGATAAATTTTGAGTTTCCGCTCTAAAGAAAGCTGACCAATAACAATGTAAATAAGCACATGGTCCACAGAGAAAAGTCAAGCTAGGTAAGATCGATCCTGGAATTTGCTGATAAGAATTCACAAAGCTATAGAAAGAAAACTTTGAAGTTGAGATTCAGATTGGATTGCTCATACTAATTGTGTCTTATATAAATATATTTATAAGTGTATTGCAGATCTACAAAATGTAGGGTCAGCAATAATTTGTTTCCCATATTTGCAGCAGCTGAAGTGGTTTCCATAGTACGATGGTTCCTGAAAAACTGGCCAGCAACAGACTTGTCTCCATCTAGAACAATAGGAAATGGAAAAAACTTTGAATTGTGTGACACATTAAGAACTGCAAAAACAACTTTACCTACAGCATCGGAAAGTATAAACTTTTGTTTTAAATGAAATATTAACATTAATTATATAATACGAACTTTTCAAGTATTTTAAGGCTCACTTAACTTTTAAAAGAAATCTCTTGTCTGACTAAAATTTTAAATTATATATATATATATATATTATGTGTTTAATATCATTTCCATTTTTGTAAATTTCTTTTAAATTAATTTAAAATAGGCATAAATGGCTACGTAGATTTGTAAGATTATGTTAGTTAAAGGTGTGTTAATTTTGGACTGATTGTTTGTTTTGTTGTTAAATCAGTGCTAGTGGATAGATGTATGGATGTTTTATGTCAATGTATTCTGAGGTGTATTGGATACTCATTCCCTTGTACCACATTAACATACAGGGCATCATACCCATCTGAACATATGACCCAAAAGAGTAGTCATCATGTTGTCAATGATCATAGAGTATTTCCTACACTTGATTTTCTTACGCTCTGACTGGGACAGTAAGCTGGCAAAGACTGCTATCCACTTTTACAGAGCATCTCTTCTATATATATATGTCAATAATTTCATTTTTTGTATCACCAATTGGGTAATGGATTATTCTTGTCTGTTGGTGAGGTTTATTAATGGTCATGGAGAAGATGCTCATTCCTTTCCACCATGATTTTTTATTTTTCAAATGATGTCATGCTACATACATAAATTCCTGTTAGCTTAGTTGTGTTATACCAAAATCTCATTTTGTATTGGTCACATCAGTATATCAGTAAGCTAGCATTGGTTTAAATGTGAGATTTTTGCACTAAGGTTAAAAGGGATTGGGTTGGTTATTGCATAATCTATGTAGCGTATTCCTGCTTATTAAAATATTAAAATTGTATTAAATCAATTAAATGCTTCCATCTGTGCATATAATTCAAATCAAATATATTTACTAGTTAATTTTCCAGATTTTTTTTTAATGTGTGTGTGCGTAATAATAAAATGTTTTGTTTAATTAAATTTTGGCAGTAATTTATTTTATATATTTTATTAATATTTAAAATTAAGAATTAATTTGAATATACAGTGTGATATTTTAAATTCAGCTTCTCCCTGAGCTAGTGACTAGTGCTTTCAGTTCGATAAAAGAGTAACCTCTCCCATGCGTATCTGCCTACTATATAAATTTTCTAGGTTCCAATAGTCTAGTGATGCCCTGGTATGGCAGATTAGGTTAGGGAGGTTCTGTCAACTGTTATAGTATTATATCATGCCCATTAACACATTTATGTGAGCGCAGGATCCTGTACCTTTGAAAATATTCCATTGCATGCTGTTCTGTCAAAGGGAGATCCCAAACTCTTATCATTTTGACAAATGGTGGTGACCAAAATAAAGATGGCGAATGCAAATAAACTACAACAATGTTTAGAGCATGTTGGTGTTTACATGTTATAATATAAAAAAAAAATGAAATTAACCTTCTGAATGGAATTTATAATCAATTTATTAATTTTTTAAAACTTAACAAGAAATACATATTTGTTAAAATAAAATTGAAATAAAAGCATAAATAAATACTTATATATCCTTAAAACTGTATAATTAAAAAAAATGGCTGCCAAGCTTGGGAAACAGGTTAATAAGTAAATATCTCCTTTCCACATTTATCCCATTTTTTAAAAAAATTATATACAATTAATTATACAAGCATTTCACACTTTCGCTATAAATATAAAATAGTCTTGAAAGCGCTTAGGATTTAATATTTTTTGCACTCTCTATAGCTTCTCTTTCAAGCGCTTCACATGCTTTTAATTTTATATATTATAATATTGAGAGAGAAGTTTAAAATTCCTAATAGTTTAAAAGTATCAAGATAAAACTAAAACAATGTTTAAATAGTTTTTTTTTAGATTCTCCAACAGTTTCTTTTCATAAAGGAACAATGAAGATTAAAATCATTACTCATTAGGCTTGCAGAGTGGTGAGTATTTGAACATCTTTGTGTGCAGGAGTTGGTATATATTGTAACAGGATGAGCAGTTGTACTAGATGGAAAATGTGCAATGAACCATAAAATAGCTCAATTGTTAGACTCCATATGGAGTGGGATGAGGAAAATTATAATCTTAATATATATGATTCATTTCCAATGATTGAGTGCACCATATGTAATGGGTCAAAGAAAATTATAATTTTAATATATATGATTCATGCCCCACATTGTTGTACTAGATAGAAAATGTGCAATGGTCAATAAAATAGCTCAATCGTTAGACTCCATATGCAGTGGGATGAGCCTTTTTTCATTGAAAGATCTGTCTCATTGTAATCATTGAAGTAATTTATTTCAATAAATATAATCATGAAAGTATTAATAATTAGATTGAAGGAACTTTGAGTTAAAATGCCCTTTTCCATTTCCCCTCTAATCTACTCATGTTATGCTCTGGTATTCAAACTCAGGAAGAATATGCATGTATTCTACTTCAGAGTATTATTGTATTCCACTTATAAACAAACCCTATATATATATTATAACAGTCAACTCAACCTCACAACCCTATCTGTTATACCAGGGTGCCACTAGGCCATTTGAACCTAGAATATTTATAAAGTAGGCAGATATATACGGGAGAGGTTATTCTTTTGTCGAACTGAAAGCCCCAGCCACTAGCTCATGGAGAATCTGAGCTTATAAAATCATACTGTATACTTTATACCAAAATTTCTAATTCTTGATTTTTTAAAAATATATTATTAATAAAAATATAAAATAAATTACTGCCAAAATTAATCAAACAAAACATTTTTATTATTACACACACACATTAAAATAAAAATTCTGGAAAATAAATTAGTTACTGAATAAATTTAATTTATGTTATTTGCACAGATGGATTAATTTAAGAGATTTAATAAAATTTCACTATTTTTCTAAATATAAATATGCTACATAGACTACGCACTTAACTAACTCGATTCTTTTAACTCCCGGCTATAAGTTTGCATCCAAACTGACACCAGCTTACTGATATATTGATGTGATCAATGCAAAATGAAGATGTTAGCATAAAAAACTATGCTGACAGAAATGTGCATCTGTAGCATGATATTATTAAAGAAATAATGACTCTCATCCAGTACAGAAATGTGCATCTGTCTGACATGATAATCATTTGGAAATATATATAAAAGAAATGCTCTATAAAGGGAGAATAGCAGTCTTTGCCAGCTTACTGTTCCAACCAGAGGGTAAGGAGATCAATGGTGTAGGAAATAGGTCTATGATCATTGGCAACGTGATGTCTCCCTTTTGGGCCATGCATTCAGATGGACCCTATGCCCTGTATGCTAACCCAGCACAAGGGAATGAGAATCCAATGCACCTCCCCAGATTACATTGACATAAAACACCTGTACATCCTTCCACCAGCACCGATTCGACTACAAAACAAATAGACCAAAATTAACACACTTAAATTAATATGATATTATGAATCTAAGAAGCCATTTATGCCTTTTTTAAAACTATTAATTTAAAAGAAATTACAAGAATGGAAATAATAATAATAGCAAACATATTAAAAAAAATAGAACAAATAATTTAATTATCTGCTTAGTCAGATAAGAGACTTTGTGAGTTAGGTACCATTTAGATAGTGTATTTGAAAAGTTTTTATTTTTTAGAATAAAAAGTTCATACTTTCCATGGCTGTAAGTTTATTTGAAGTCCATCTTGATGGTCCATGATGCATCACACAATTCCAATCAAAGTCCATTTAGTATCAATATTGTTTTCAGAAAAAACAGTCCATTGTTTGCTGTTTTTCGGAAACCATAAGTCTGGAGGTCACCTCGGCTGGCGTAAATACAGAAAACTAATTTATTGCATGACCCTTGCATTATTGAGATCCACAATACACGTAAATATGCTTAAATTACATAATCAACAAGAGAAATATCAAAAAACAAAACTCCACTTCCAAAGTTTTCTTCCCTTTTATATTGTTTTGAATTATTTATCATCAAATTCCAGGATTGATTTCACCTGGCTTCACACTGAACTTATTGGTGATGATGATTTTCTTTGTGGACCATGTGTTCATTTGCATCTGTTTATTGGGCAGTTCACTTTTTGTGTGGGAACAGATTTTATTACTAGGAATTTTTTTAAATTGATCTCTTATCCGAGTGATCAGCTGAATGTCATCAAGGATCTGTTTGCTATTATAACATTTCATTTAATTAAAAAAAAATCATTTCCATTCTAAGATTTAAAATAATTTCTAAATAGAAAACAAAATTACAAATAATTTGTGAAATAGAAAATAATTAACAGCTTTTATTTTCTTTTACATTACTTTAAAATAAACTTTTATCTTTAGATTTAAACCTTAACTTATTTTTAAGTAATTATTTAATAGTTTTTTCATCTGTGTAATTATATATCTTGGTTTAAATAAAGTTTTCAACAATATTTTACAATTCTACTTTAGGTGATTTTATTTGTCGTTCTTTTTACTTTTTATTGACAGTGATGTAATGGCATATATGTATACTGTTACAATATGATGTGATGTGATGAATTGTGGAGCAGACAAATAACAATGACTTTGATTATGATAATAAGTATTTACTAAAATCATTAACCAATAACAAAATTTGTTTATAATTATATTTCAAAATAATATATGTGTTGTACAGCTATTAAATGAACAATTGGCTAAGCGTGATCATCCTTCGATTCATCTCTTCAATATTGGGCAATCCAGACATAATGTATCATTATGAAAGATAATAATTCATTAGCCCAATTTATTAACTTAAACTTTATAATGCAAACTAAATTTAAATCTTCGTACAAATAGTAGTATGTACACACAAACTAATATTCCTATCCTTAGTGAGTATATTACAGAAATAGGATTTTGTACGTATTATTTTATATTTTGGAAACCTCTTCCTAACAATATGACAATATGATAGTAAAGATCAATTATACAAGAGATTTAGTCATATATTCTGAATAACAAAGATCTAACTAATAAATTAATTGTAACCAACATTTTATATTTACGATCAAACATTATAATTGTCCTAGTGTAGGTATCTAATATTATGTAAAGTAATAGAGACTTACCTTTTGAACTGTAAATAGTGAAACTTATCATTAAGCAAGCTTGGGGTTTCTAGGTATACCATTTTATTAATAACTTGAGAATAGTAACATTCCAGATCTCCCCTCTATATAGTTTTAAGTTATGGTTGGGTGAAATTTAACCTATTATCAAAAGAAGGAAATTTAAAAAAAATATTTATATATATATATAACATTAATCCCGGGTAGTCAAGTCAACATTTAACTTAGTAACAGTTCATATTGATAAATATTCAAGGAATTCTATTTTCAGAAATCTCTTCTTTTTACTCATTTAAAATCCTCTGATGGTGATTCCAATCTTTCATCTCCAGTATTCCTTTCAATCTAAGAATTTTCTTTGATTTGTTGTAACATATATTCAGCATGAATATGGAGAAGCTGATTTCTATTAAAAGTCAAATCTTGTGTTGATAAATTTACTTGACCCTTTTTTATCTGACCTCTGATTGTATATATTGTTAATAAATCAACATTGACATTGGAAAAAGCTAAACCTTATTACTACCACTGATCTTAGTTCGGAAATTAAACAAGACTGACTGAATGAGCAACCTTGGCATTAATGTGGGCTTTGAATGTTCCATCATCATATTTTCAATGAAATGGATGGCTGAAGATTTGTGGGTTGGAGTAGTTTGAAGCCTGTCCATTAAAGTATGAAGATTGCCTATCTTAATATAAAGCTGAGCACTGATTGTATATATGTGTGAGGATAGTAATCTGGATCAACTGATGATTGCTGGTTTAGCATGAAATACATATATTGGTGATTATTTATCTTTTCAACATGTGTGTGATCAGATGGGTTAGCAATATGAGATGGCATGGAGAGTTGAGGTAGTGTGAAAGTCTGAGTTCGAATCCCTTATATACTAAAAAGTAAAATTGTATGTGCAAGTTTCTGCCTGCAAAATAATGAGAATATTCTATGATATCATTATAATCCTAAACTTTACATATTCAAGCAGTAGTAAGTTAGTTACATGTTGAAATTATCACTAGTTAATTTAAAATAATATATGAAACGTTAAGCTGGCTTAATTAAGTTTCTACTAATAATAAGTTTCAGCCTTTTTCAATATTAATGTTGATTTATTTACATCATATACAGTTGAAGGTTAGATAAAAATGGAATTTTCCCTTTGTTAGACTGAATGAAAGAGCATTGATAAATGAAAAGCGAAATTGCATTGCAAGTATATTAAATACTCATTATGGGCCTGCCTGCAAAATAGTTCTTAGTAATATATTTGGAATGAAAGTGTCATAGATATGATTATAATCCCAAGCTTTTTATATTTAAGCAATAATAAGTTATTTATATGCTGTTGAAATTAGGAAAATTTGCATTTTAAAATAAAAATACATGCCAATCGTTGGTGGCCTAGTGGTTAGCATAGCTGCCTTCCAAGCAGCTGGCCTGGGTTCGCTTCCTGGTCAATGCATTTGACATAAGAAAAAAAATAAATAAAAATACATCATAATACATATTTATAATTTGTTATATTTTAACTTCAGTGTAATAAATATTCTTCTATTTAATTAGTTGTCAAACTATTGGCGATGTAATATATATATATATATTATATATATATTATATATATATATATATATATATATATATATATATATAATATATATATATATATATATATAAGCCTTTTAACATTACTCTTAGTTTAAACATCTGCCATGGCTATCTCTTAGTGTTTAACATCTGAGTAGGTCAATCTTGAAATCTTTTTTTAAATCATAAACGCATTGAGATTTTTTTTTCCAATTAGCAGATTATAAGCATTTCAGGCTAGCCATTTAATATTGGTTGATAAATGGGTATCTAAGTTGACATCCTAGGTTAACCTGGGATGTCAATTACCTGGTATGTCAACTTAAAATCAATATGTTGATTGTAAATAAAATTAAAACAGGCAAAACTCTCCCTACAATAGTGCTACTCAGTGTCAACCAGAATAATCAATGAATGCCAGAAAGAAAGCTTGTACATAAAATCCTTATCTAGTGCCTACTCATCCAATATCCCCAGACTAGTTTCTGGCTTGCGGCCTTCATCAGTGAGGAGCTTTGGATCTGAGAGCACTGCACCTAGATCTGATCCTAAGATCTAGGTGCAGTGCTCTCAGATCCAAAGCTCATCACTGACAAAGACCATGAGCCAGAAACTAGTCTGGCGATATTGGATGATAGACACTAGATGGGGATTTTATGCCCAAACTTTCTGGAATTCATTGATTACTCTGGCTGGCACTGAGTGGCACTACTGTATGGAGAGTTTTGCCTGTTTTAATAACAGTTATGTGCTAGCATAAGAAATGGTGATCTTGTGATGTTGATTGTAAATATAAAAAATACAGTTTTCACTTTATAATTTAATTGAAATTCTTCAGTTTATTGCGTTCATTTAAAAAAGCTAATCAATACGAAATGTACTTAAAATTCTTCCAAGAATGATTAACTTCATGAAATTGATAAAAAAAATTTTTCTAAAAGCTTAGCAGACTGGAATCTTCATCTATACAAAAGATTGATTTAAGTGAACTATATACATATGAATGTGTTTGTGCATAAAACCCATATGTGTGTGGTTTTATAATTTTAAAAAAAAAATGTTTTAAAAATATAATTTTAAGAATTTCCATAAGAAATAATTGTTCAAAGTTATAACAATAGTTGCACGGATTGAGATCTGACCCATTTTTTAAAACTGAAATCTTAATTGTAATTTAAATTTAATTACAATATAACCTTAATCTCTCCACCAGAAATGAGTTTGACTTTTTACTTGAATACCAAGATTATGGTCTGATTAATAATTTGTATTAGTCAGTCATTAGACTAGAGATTATCCACTTAATGAATAATGTTTCGGTAGTGTAATTTTCATTACACCACTCTCATGCAAAGTAGGGATTGGTTTCCATCCACTTTTAACACCTTGTGAAGGGAAGTAATCAACCAGCTTTCATCAGTTGGCACAGACCACAATCTTACACATAACTTTATCATTGTTCAGTATAACTAGATAGCCAATTAGCACAGTTTAATTGATAAGTGTAATCTGGGTTTAAATAGTTTGGAAAGATAATGAGTTCATACTTAACAAGTGCATAAAAGACTATCTGTATTAACCAGTATACAACACAGAAGAAATTAGATAGTTTTGCACGAGAAAGTGAATTGTTTGCAGCAAGAGGAAATTAATATTTAGAAGGTCACAATTTGTTCAATGTTATTAGATAACTAAAAGATGGTATTTCTTTAAAATATGAGAAGGGAGATAATAAATTCAGTGGAGTAAAAGGGGATTACAGTTTGTAATGATTACAAGTAAATTTTATTTCTATGTATTTGTATATTAGAAATGAAAACCCATGGCATGATTGGTAGTATACCCTGTCATAATTATGATCTGTAATATTTATCTAGGTTAAGAAAAACGTACATAGATTTCCAGTTCAAACAGGTTTAGGCTTTTTTTTTTAAAGATAAGTAATCAATAGCCAATCCAACTAGCTGTTGAATTATTGATAGGCAAATGAATATCTTCTTGTTATTAGATTTAAAAAATGGCCATCTCTTTCTACTCAGCAGTGGGATAGTTTAATGACTAATGGTTTTTTTTCACTGTTATTTTTTTGATTAATTTTTAGACTTTGCCTTGCAGTAAATTGTTTAAAGGTTATTTTAGCTTTATATAAAACATTGAATGGTTGTTTGGGAATATTACTTAAATAAATATTTATGAATGGTGTGAAAAGGGAATAAATAATTTAGACAAGAAAACGTATTGTAAAAATGAATGTTGATTTTTTAAAAAAGATGTAAATATCCTAATCTGCTTTTAGAACAAGTTTATATATCTGTTTAGTGAGGTTTATTTAAACTTCTTTTTATATATATAAGTCAAAGCATTGACTGGGAAGCGAACCCGAGTCAGCTGCTTGGAAGGCATCTATGCTAACTGCTAGGCCACCAACGCTTGACACTTCTTAGTATCAATAATTTTACTCTCTGTGATCAAGTTGCAATCTTTAGTATCTATATAAACATATTAGACCATAAAGATCGATTTCCGCATTTATTGTTAAAAGAAGATTGCCTTGACAACAAATTGAGATTGTTGATTGTATTTCTATTGGTGTTATTTAAGTGTTGACTGCTTTCAAGGAATTTAAAGTCATATAAAGTATGAAAAAATATAGGATAAGAACTAGAGGAGATTATTCCTGTTTGGGGCAATGGTAATGGTTGTGGATATTTTTTTTTTTAAAAAGAGAAATGACTAAATGTTTAGATTTTAAATATGTAATTAGGTAGATATGGAAACAGAGAGAGCATGTAACATTTATTCATAGAATGTCAAAATATTGAAAGAGGAACTGAATATATTCAATTGGTATGAAAAGTCGGATGAATATAAAAGCTGCATAAATATAATTATATAGATGTGAAGAGTGCACGGTAACATTTATTCATAGTATTTGTCTGAAGGCTTGTGATGGTTGCATTTTAATATTAATTATTTGTGAGACTATTTCCATCATCTAATTTTAAATATTGAATGTTATTAGAAAAATTTTAAGCTTTGGTTAAACTTTACAAAGGCATTCAATAGTTGGTAATAGTACCAAGGTTAGTGTATAACACAACATTTTCACTGGTATTATTATCTTTTCCTCAAATGTTGCTGCCTGATTAGTGACAGTACTAGCATAGGTATCAAACTTGGATTTATAGGATGTAAAATATTGAATGAAGAACTAAATAAGTGATATGAAAAATGGCAGGAACATAAAGTAGATTTTAATTTTTATTTAAATTTTTATAATAAGACATACTAACTAAATTGGGGTAATAGCTGTTATTAAAATAGAATAAATGAAAAAAAGGAAAAGATATAATCTTTTGTTGATAAAAGAATCATGTTAATGTGTGAAATGAAATAGATGACTTTATAGTGATTATGAAAGGGTTTCGTTTAATGAGAATATTGGCTCACAATGTTTTTGATCATATTAAACCTTTAAACATCACATGATCACTATTTTTCATGCTTGCTCATAACAGTTGTTAAAATAGGCAAAACTATCTTTATACAGTAGTGCCACTCAAAGCAAGACAGAGTAATCAATGGATGCCTAGATCTTAGGTCCTAAGATCTAGGTGCAGTGCTCTCAGATCCAAGGCTCCTCACTGATGAAGGCCACAAGCCAGAAACTAGTTTGGAGATATTAGATGAGTAGGCACTAGATAGGGATTTTATGCACAAGCCTTCTGGCATCCATTGATTACTCTGTCTTGCTTTGAGTGGCACTACTGTATGGAGAGAGTTTTGCCTATTTTTGATCATATATTAGTTGTGTGTATATAATAAAACACACTAGAATAACTCTACAAAATTAAAAATGCCTATATAAAATTAAAACAATAATTTCTTTGCTATAGCTAGCTTACGGCTTCTTCTGCCATCTTCAGTAGCAATAAACTGTTACTATTTAAATTTCCTTAAACTCACATGTGAATGGTGAACTTTCCATAAATTATCTATAAATAACTTATCTATTAGCTGATTTTAGGACATTAATTTTTAGAAATGATGTTTGTGTATGTGATAAAATAGCTAATTTTTAAAAACATATGTTAATTACTTATTGGAGTTGAGATCCAGTAGGAAAAACATTTTATCTGCACTATATAAGTTTAGAAATAGATGGAAAAGAAAAGGTGGATAGCATTGCCTTATATAAATGATATTGTATATAGTAAGATTACATCATTGGTAGATGCTGATTTTAATATTGCATTTAAGGTTAGTTCAAATACTGGAAGGTTAGTTATTAATGGAAAAGATTGTATTGATAAAATCAACAAATGTAATGTTATATATAAAGTGGTATGTCATTGTGAATATAGTTACATCAGTGAGACTGAATGTGCAGCAACAAAGAGAGTTTGTGAGTATGAATTATTATATAAGAAATGTTATTCTGCAGATAGGTAGAAATCTGTTATTGCATAACATGCAGTGATTTGTAGTGGAGATTTCTGCTTTGATAATGTTTTTGTTTTGCATGTGGAAAACGATTTGAAAAAAAGAAAGATTAAGGAGGCATATTTTATAAATACTACAGATAATGTGTTGAATAAACAGTGTAATTGTGTTAGTATTCACAATTTATAGAAAGTTGGCTATTCACATGGGAATCTTACTGTTGCATGAGTTTAAGATTTAAATATTAATGATTTATTGCTACTCAAGATGGCAGAAGAAGAAATTATTGTTTTAATTTTATATAGGCATTTTTAATTTTGTAGAATTATTCTAGTATATTTTGTTTACTATATTTATATTACTTGATATTCTATATATATATAATGAGCATGCTAGTAACTCTAAACAAGCTTTTCCAATAAATGCTGCAAGAGAAAGCATTTAAAATCTCTATCTAGAACTATCCCTATTCCCAAAGCAGTTTCAGGCTATTGGCTATCCTCAGAGAGTCACTAGGATATTCAGATACTAGATCTAAAATGCCAACTCTAGGCTACACTTATCTAATACTTAACTATTAAGTAGAAAATCTGAAATTTTCAGACACCTATAAGTCTTCAATTCCAGCTGTCTAACTTAAATAGTTATATGGATATGAAATAATATTCAGCTTCACCATACATTAATAGCATTATCAATATAACATCACCAATAGCCTTTAGAACAAAAATTATAATAGTAAAAAAATAAATCAAGTCATATATCATGTGACTTAACTTAAAAAGCTTGTATTACAAATCTAATATAGTGAGCATGCTAATAGTTCTAAACAAGATTTTCCGATAATTGCTGAAGCTCTGAGAAAAATACTTGTTATTGTACTGAAACATCAGCTATTTAGCTATTATATTTTTATTACATGGAATCTCCCAGAAATTACTATGAATTCACCATTTATCCATAAGAATATTAGAAAATATATATTCAGAAGCTTCTGGTTTCTACAAAGAAGAAGCCTTTATAGATCAATTCACTTGTATAGTATATTTATAATATTAATATCATTTATGTTCTTTATTATTTTTTACAATGCTTTTTACAAGCCACTATTGACAGTTTCAATTGCCCCAGAAGTCTTCTTCAGAGCTTCTACTTATTTTGAAAATATAAGTAGAAGTTCTGAAGAAGATTTCTAAGGCAATCGAAACTGTCAATAGTGGGTTGTAAAAAGCATTGTAAAAAGTAATAAAGAGTGTAAATGCTATTAATATTATATATGCTATTAATATTATATATATATTTAACAATGCAATAAGAAGTAAAGTTATAATACTTCATAAAGATGTATAGTATATTATGTTTATGTATATAAATATACAGAGTGTCTTAGTAAAAAGGTGATTGGTAACCAGTTCACTTGCCAAGTTTTTTGCAGCATTATCTCTTAGTCAACATTGTATAACAATGTAATTTAGCTATTCACTGCAAAAGGCATTAACATGTCTGGATTATGAGTTATGACATGAAATGTGACTATGATTTTATGCCTTAATTCATGATGAAACAACATACTAACATTTAATTTTGTTATAAATTGAAAAAAAAAAATTGCTATTGAAATAAAGCTGCGAGTCATAAGAATGTTTTTCAAGTGGTTTGCAAGATTTTGTGACATTGGGGAAAACATTGACGGTAATACATAGAGAAACAAAACACACACCCATTTCATGTCGTAATTCATTAATCCAGTCACTATAGCACCTTAAAATTTTGATGGTGATAATATATACTATGTCACTACATAGTACATGTATTGATTCAGAGATGGCACTATCAGCAGTTTGGAGAGAGAACCAATCACCTTTTTCCTAGATCACACTGCTTATAATGTTTTTTTATTCCATATGTCAAAGCGTTGACCGGGAAGTGAACCCGAGTCTAACCGCTAATTCACCAACGGAAAGGCAGTTATGCTAACCACTAGGCCACCAACGTTTGACTGCTTATAATGTTTATAAAATGTTTTTATATTATTAAATGCCTTTTTAAATTAAGGCTAATTATTTATTAACAATAAATATTTAATTTTGGTTATATTTAATAATAATAAAATAGTATAAACTACTTTTTTTGTTTTATTAAAAAAAAAGTATATATATATTTTTCCAAAGCTGAAAATGATTTCAACAAATATTTTTCAAGATTTTTGACATATTTGGTGATAGATTCAATGATAAATTACATACACTTTTTTATTATTCTTTTACCATGCATGCCATGTGATTCAAGATTTATTAATCACAAAGATTTAATATATATATATTATAGTGGGATATTTTATTATTAGTAAACTGAAAGATATACAAATCATTAATTAGAGTGGATTATAAAAAAACTGATGATGATCAAACCCTGTATCAGTTCCTCTGAAGGTTATAGAAAATGCTCTTCCTGAAGATACTGATTACATTTCTTGATTTATCTTCAATTACAAACCACCTCTGATGATTGGCTCAAGGTATCCTACATTGGTAGTTTTATTTATATGGTGATATAATGAATCTTTTACGATGTCCAATTTAGTGATAGTAGAACTAACGATGATGATTGATATATTTACTGTCAATCATAATTCATCTAAGGTCACCCTCTTAACATTTCTGACAATAATTTGACATTGATCATGGATGTTGATGACAATAATTGATGATATTAAGCATGTACTAAGAATATAATGAAACCTCATTGAAAGAATTAAGAAATTAAAATTAAATTTGGTTAGTCTATTCTTAGAAGAAATGATAATAAATTGACAGTTAACGTCTTAAACTAGACCTCAATATATTATTTAAAAACAACTAAAAAAAGACACATGTGAGATTGATAGATGAGACCAAAAAGCTTGCTGAAGTAATGTGGAGAAAAGAATCTATGGATCAGAAAAACTGGATTAGTGGAAAGCTCTTAGTTCAATACTGGTCAGCAAATGAATATCTAGCTGGTCTTAACTACAGATTAAAACACGTTTCAGAAATCTCTCAGATTTTCCGCATTCAATAACATACAAGCTTCTTGAATAGTGCCATTATATCTTAAAATGGAGGGTGTGTGTGATGGAATGTCCAAGACAGCTAGCTGTATTTGCCCCAACCCCTATTAACAATATATATAATTTTTAAAAAGTCAAAAAAATTTCTCATCTCCTTTTTTTATTATAAAACTGTTCACAATTGAAACTGATAGCGTTTCTAGAATTTGAAGTTTTCAAGTCACATGGTAAATGGAAGATTGTTGACTTAGATTTATTAAAAATGTTTTGCTAATTTTACTGGAAGCTTAAAATATGTCATAGCTGTGAATAAATTATTCAAAGTTCGTTACCATAGGAATGCTGACCGATTTTTAATGTTAAAAAAGAAGAAAGAAGAATTTTCTTCTTGTCCCTTTTATTAAATTGCAAATTAATTACTTTTTTAAAAAAAAAAAAAACACTCTGTATTTAGTTAAATGATAAGAAAACTAGTTAATCGTGCTTAACCTTGTAAAATGTTTCGTTTTCTTTCTCATTATAAATAATACTTTCACTTAACAATAGTATACCTATTGTTGCAGATAGATATTAATTCAGTGGTTTTCAACCAAGGTGCCAAGATATACACGTGGGCCTTAATGAGATAGCGATGAGTAACATTATAATTTTTTTTTAATGATGGAAATTTGAAATTGAAACAAAGAAATTAAAACATTTTGGACTGACATAAAAGACAAATATCTTCTTTCCAAGAAAACTTTGGTCTTATTGTTGCAATTTTCCATCACTTACTTATATAATTAATGGGGGTTTGAATCCAGACTTTCAAGCTCCCTACATTCATCATCTCTATCCAATATAACCAATACAAATGGCCACATACATGTGAGGGCTCAGATTGACTTAGGGTCAAGTGGGTATGACTATAATATTGCATCATCAAGGGCTTTAAGTATTCCATCATCAGATTTTTAGTGATAGGGATGGCTGAAGAGTTTGAGAATGAAGAGGACTGAAGCCTGTCAATTAAAGTTTGTAGATTGGCTATCTTAATATAAACTGAACACTGATTATATATATATGTGTGGGAGATGATGATCTGGATCAACTGATGAGTGCTGGATCAGCATGAAATATGTATATTGGATATTATTTATCTTTTTCACATGTGCGGTCATGTGTATCAGTTATATTGGTTAGAGAGGATGTCTGTAGGGAGTTTAAAAGTCTGGGTTCAGTCTCCATTAATTACATCTAGGTTAAGTATATATATTATAGTTGTGCATTAGGCTTTTCTGTGTAAACAATTATTAACAAAAAGGAGTTTTAAATCAGTTGCTGAAGAATATGACTATATAAAATTTTCTACATAACATTAAAATTTTTAAATTGCATCAAGCTTAGATATGATATTAAGTATATTATTCATATATAATTTTGTCTAATCACAGCAACAATAAACTTTCCCTGCACTGTTTAATCAGGGGTGGGGAACCTCTGGCAGGTAAGCCAACTCTGGCCCTTGAAAGCTCTCAATCCAGCGTATGGACATTTTTATAAATGTATGTAAAATGGCCTTATATAAAACTTCTACTTAAACATGCATGTAGTGCAAATATTAAATTAATAGTTAAGTAAAATAAAATATTAATTAACTACATATTTTTCTCTCTCCAATCTTTATAATAGTTCTAGTTCATTCTATCAGAGGTGCAATATTCTATCAAATTGTATTGTGTGATCTCCCTGATTATGGATTTAATCTATGATTGAGAGGGCATTTGCTTTATTTTTATAGTCATTTTTGAAGACAAATTACACTAGCAAAAATAAAGCTCAAATTTACATTATTTTCTTGTTATTATTATTTTGCATTTAATTTAATTTTATTAGCATGGCTATACCAAATAAGATAAGAAAAATTGACAGAAAAAATTGCACATTTCAAAAGAAATGGATTGATGCATATTTTTTTATAGAAATAATAAATTGATGTGCCTGATAGGACTGGAAAGTAGTTAATAAAGAGCACAATATTAAGAGGAACAATTTATTAAAACATTTTGATTACAACAAAATTGTTGAGAAAGAAAAAAATATTAAAATAACAAACTTGAAAATGAGCTTCACCAAGTCATTGACATGGTTCATATAAAGTATATCAAGTCAGAAAATTCTGTGAAAGCAAGTTACATTGTTGCAAAAAAAAAAGCAGAAAATTCAAAACTACTTTCTGAAAGGAAGTTTTATCATTATCATCATCATCAACCAATCCACTGCAGTATGAAGGTCTCTCCAAGTTCAATCTATCTTCTCCGATCTTTAGCTTCTCTTGTCCACACCACCCCTACACACTTTCTTATTTCATCCATCCATCTCACATGTGGTCTCTTTCTGGGTCTTTTAAAATCTCTTGGAATCCAGTTTAAAATTTTCAGTCTTTTAATTTTTTCAATGAGGTCAGTAACACCTGTTTGTTCTCTTACCCATATATTGCATTTTCGATTTCTTCTTACTGATGTAGAATTAATCTGCTCAGAACATAAAAATTAATTCAAGAATATTAATATGTCATGAAGAATAATTTCTAGATGAATAGGTAAAATTTTCATTAAATGTGAAATGGTCACTAATAATAATGATGTTACTTCATTTTTAATTCATAGAAGCAATTATAACCATTATTTAAAAAGGGAAAGTTGAAATTGGACTGTCAATGTTTGGGTAAATTAATTAAATTTTTGATGAAATATAGCAGGCTAATTTTTAAATTGATAGTTTTATGTGGCCCATGATTGATGTTATAAATATCCAATGTTCCATGGCAGAAAAAATATTCTCCATCCTTGGTTTATATTAATGCACTGCCATCTAGTGGCAGAATTTACCTTGCAAATGTAAATGCGTTCTTTTACACTTTCCCCACTTTTATAAGGATAGCCAATCTGGTAAGGAAATTAGTAAGGGTGAATTTCTAATCATATTCAGATTTTACCAGTGTCTCATTCAATTAATTATTTATATATTTTTATTTTAATTATTATTTAATAATTTTATTATATATTTCTGAGATTAAAATTATAAATTATTGTTAATACTTTTATAGTCATTTTATGAAAGAACTGTATAGAGTTAAGCTAATTAATCCATAATATTAATTGTTTATAAATAAACACAATAATGAATTATATACAGCAAAATAATAAAAAGAAGTAGGGATGTTGCAAAACAAAATTAATACATTGGGAATATCATTATTAAAAAAAGGTGAAAAACATTGTGCTTATAATTATTTCCTTAAAATATTGATTATGTGACCAAAATTTGTCATTTGAATTTGAAAAAAAAATTGTCCCACATGATTTGACATAATAGTATGGTGATATTCAAAAGCAAACAAAGATTCTTAGATTGAGGCCCATAATGCCAAATATTTTCAGGCACAACTCATAATTTTCAACTTCATGCTTTGTGCAGTTTATCATAGTGGTAGAATGCCTATAAACATCACATGACCACATCCTCTTATGCTTGTGTATAACTGTTGTTAAAACAGGCAAAACTCACTATATATATATTGCCACACACAGCAAGCTAGATAATCAATGGATGCCAGAAAGCTTGTGCATAAAATCCTCATCTAGTGCCTACTCATCCAATATCCCCAGACTAGTTTCTGGCTTATGGCCTTCATCAGTGAGGAGCCTTGGATCTGAGAGCACTGCATCTAGATCTTAGGATCTAATGCAACCCTCCAGCAACCACCTTTTATCTCCATTTAACTACATATGACTATATAAGCTAATGGGCTTGGATTGAAAACATTAAGGTGTTTTCAGTTTAAGACTCATAGTTTTGTAGTTAAATGGAGATAAAAGGTGGTTGCTGGAGGGTTGCATTAGATCCTAAGATCTAGATGCAGTGCTCTCAGATATGGCTCCTCACTGACAAAGGCCATAAGCCAGAAACTAGTCTGGGGATATTGGATGAGTAGGCACTAGATGGGGATTTTATGCACAAGCCTTCTGGCATCCATTGATTACTCTAGCTTGCTGTGTGTGGCAATATATATAGTGAGTTTTGCCTGTTTTAGTGGTAGAATGGTAGAAACAAGAGATAATTCCTGGATCAAAGCCCATACTGTTGTCTTCCATGCTCAAACATTCCATGAACTTATGAACAATTAATTAATTGTTTATTATTATTCATTTCTAAAAGTTGAAAGCTTTAGATAAATTCTCATTAACACACTAATTATTCATCCTTCTAGTTGACAAAATTCTCATATATTTTTCAGGCTCTGACTTAAACAGTTTCATATATATAAGTTTCTAAAAGAAAATAACATTTTGCCTTTTAATTGAGTAAAAGACAATGGATCAGGAATAATGGAGAAGTTCTTTATACAACTTAGTAATATTTGTCAATTCTTGACATGGATCGTGAATTTAGGCACTTAACAGAAGAAGAATTAGGAAACTCTAAATTGCATGCTGCAGTTTGAAGATATGTTTGTTGCGAAAAACAAGAAAGAATTTAAGGTGTGTGTGAGAAAACAAATACGTATCATTGACATCATTGAAAGAATTCAGAAGTTGAAATGGAATTGAAATAGACATATTGTTAGAGGGCATGATAATATATATGGAGAGTTGGAGTTCTTAAAATGGATCCTGAGAGATTGTAAAAACCTTACAAAGATATCTTACATAAGATAGACGAAATAAAGAAAGTTTTCTGAAGAGATGTAAAAAAAGAAACTGTAAATTATAGAAATTGGATTAAACTTGGGAGATCTTTACCTTTCAGTAAATTAATAAAGATTGAAAATGACTGTAAAGATGAACACTATTTCTTAAAATTTCCCTAAGATTGATAAGATTTGAAATGGATCCAAAGTTTATATAGTATAAAATAAAAGTTTTACATAAAATAAAAAGATGTTTATAAATATGTTCTGAATATTAACTCACATACACTATAAAATATTGTGTTAAAATTGACAATGAATTTTTATTATTGTTGTTGAACCACACAGTTTTGACTATGTAACAGTCTTCTTCAGAGATGTAATTGAATTTTGTTATTAAAATATATATAATTTTAATATTTGCATTATAATTATGTCTATTTTACCTGTATGCACATACTTGTATCCCATATTTGCTTACATAAAAATTCACGTCTACATATGTATAACATTTTTTAAAATATTAAAAAAATATTGGTTTTTATAGGATATGTTAAATAAAAGCAAAATAGACATTTTAATAAATAATCCATTGTAGGACAGCATTATCTAGAACTGTCTCTCATAGAAGAACATTAATCAGATATGCCACTTGCTGGGCAATAAAATGTTTGAGTGGTTATCCATTCTTTTTCTAAGCATTTAAAAATAGCTAGATACCCATTTACTAACCAATTATAGCTGTTTAGCTGGGTTAGTTAAGAATCGGTTATCCAAGAGAAAAACCCGAAGCCTCTTTTAAAAAGAAATTTCACTTGGTCTGTGTCTAGGGATGACAGCCGGTTATTGCTATCTCTACACCATGATATCCTTCATAGAACCTTTTAACGTATGTATAGTATCCTATTACGCACACACAGATATGTATACTCCATGTAAGCATATATGTTATATAAATATGTACATATGGATAAATATAGACAGACATAATAAATATATGTCTATATATAGGTAATAAATAAAGTTTTTATATGGATAATAGAAGTTACGTCTACATGTGTTTATAGCACTTTGGTGCAAATATATTTTTAATTTGGCATTATGATCATGTGCTCTTCTCTCTTTTTTTGTAACTCCATTATAGTTTTTAAAAGAAAAGATACATGAAATCTATTATAATTAATAATACGCGAAGGCACCAAGGTAAAAAAAACAAAAACAGGAAAAAAAAAGGCGGAATAAGAGGACCTGTGCTTGCCCGAGATGAACGTATTATCCGCTGTACTTTTTATTTTTATTTTCAGCAAATATATTATACGCCAGGGGTCCCCAACCTTTTTGCACTTAAGAGCACATTCTATAATACTGGCCAGGTGGCGGGCACCATTTATTTTTTCAACCAGGTGTCGAGCACCATTTATTTTTTTAATCTAAATTTATAGTTGGATATTGTTAATAATACACATAATGTACAAAAAAATATTTATTTCAAAAATACAATTTTAACATATAATTAACGTTTATATTTTTATGCTGTAAAAGTATAGTATGCCCTACAATTTGATTACAATATAATGCAATAATTTATAAGAAATTTTAAAAATTAAATTTATTTGTATCAGATAAATAATTTTTTATCGTGTTTGGATAGTGGCGAGCACACATAAAGTGGTCTGCGGACGCCATGGTGCTCGCGGGCATAGGGTTGGGGACCCCTGTTATACGCTGTAACGTATAACAATAAAAAAATATATACATTTATGATGTTTATTTTAACTATCAAATACATATTTAATATATTTATTGCAACACTTTTATACTGTTGACCATAATACGTCAATTTGTTTTAGTTTTTGATAAAGTTTGTCAGTTTTATAAAATCTTGGGTCATAATTATGAACCCTCATAGCTCATATGATTATAAATGATAGAGTATCCACGTATATAAATTTAGACAACATTGTATATATTGTTGCATAACTATTTAACATATATATTCAATTTTATGTATTAAATAAAAAAAGGGTATATATTCTTTGAACGATAACGTTTGCACACGACATTATTTGAAAATATATAATTAATTTAAGAATCAGAAATTTTGATAATAAAAATATATATATATAAAAAGAAAAACGGGAATAATAAGAAATAATTTAACAGTGAGCTAAGATTAGAAACACTTAAGTAATTTGATAAAAATCTCATCCCATCATTATATACAAACTAACTACCCTATATGATCCCTTTAAAGTTAGAATTGCGAAATTATATGAAAAGATAAATCTTTTTTTTTTCCTTCTTTAATCTTTTTTTAGCTTTTTATAAAACAAAAATCAAAATTATGTTTGGGAAAACAATAATTCAAAATTAGTGCTGTGAAGTTTCACTTTTCTAATATGAATATAAATAATTTCCTGACATTTCTTACATCTTTTTAACTTATTAATTTACGCACTGTAATGTTTAATTACTTATTATATATAATAAATAGATTACATACTTTAAGGTTTGTGTAAATAAGTCTAGAAACGTGCCATCTTCAATGTGTGTGTGTGTGTGTGCAGGCGCGTGCGAACTTTGGTTGAAAAAAAGTATTTTGCCAAAAGCAAATAACCTTCCGCTATAATGATTAACTATGAATAATTAATTAATAAGCTGTGCTCAGCTAAGAGTATCTCCTGCTTTGTAGGATATTTTAGAATCTGATTATTTAAAGTTTCTACTGTCATTAGTTGTTGCATTTTATACATGTGATTAATTAATCATGCTTTCATTCTCTAATTACATAGACAATAGTTATAACTATCTTTTTTAAATGCAATATACGTAAGAATAAAAAAAACGTTTGCTGATGAGAAAAGAGTGAGATGAACAGGTTTGGCAAAGAAAAAATCCGTAATTGGAATCCTGCATAAGGCAGTATAATCAATAATCAATCATTAGGATCTGGATTTGTAACAGGGTTCATTCAGTAAATAATTGCAGTAATGTTTGGGTAATTAGGGATAACTTCTGCATCCAAATATGTGGCAGGTCTAGAAAAAATGTTCTAAAAATGTCCCATTTGAAAAATCTTGCTGGATTAACATATATGTCTGATTGCTCAATTAATCTATAGAAATAACTTTATTATTATGATACTCAAGAAGTATAATAACTACCCTTTCTTATTGCATTGACAAATGTATACCATATAATACTAAATCATCCATGCACTTTACTACCGCTACATAATGCTTTATTTACTACCCTCTTTTACAGTTTCAATTGCACCAGCAATCTTCTTCAGAACTTTTTATATTTCCTAACTTCAACTGCTAAATTCAAATTTTAAACATTTTTTAAGTTAGGAGATATAAAAAGTTCTGAAGAAGATTGATGGGGCAATAGAAACGTAAACTGAAAAGAGGG
The DNA here is from genome assembly GCA_028023455.1 of Epiperipatus broadwayi. NCBI lineage: Eukaryota > Metazoa > Onychophora > Udeonychophora > Euonychophora > Peripatidae > Epiperipatus > Epiperipatus broadwayi. The sequence continues at coordinate 6,037,913 of JAQFVV010012416.1, read as the reverse complement.
TGGTAAACTAAGCAATGTGTAACAGTAGTAAAGTGCATGGGTGATTTAGTATTATATGGTATTATTATGATAATAGTAGTAAAGCAGGAAATAGTAGTGGTAATAAATTTAACTATTGTATTTTTAAAAAATGTAGATTCAACGAATGAAAAACTTTCAATGCTATGGATGGGTTTTCAAAATTTGAAAATAGGGTAGTGCTTATATACAAAGAATTATCAAGTTGAATATTGATGAATTTCAGAAGACTTTATTTATGTATTTATACATTTATTGTCTATTCTCTTCCAGCTTCAGTGACTGAAAAACTGTTTGTAGAAGTTTAAAAGAAAAAATACATTGTAGTCAAGCATCGGTGGTTGAGAGGTCAGCAACAGCTGCTTTACAAGCAGTTGTCCCGGGTTGGTGAGTTCACTTCCCCGCTGATGCTATGACACATGAGAAAAAATACATTGCACTCATTAAATACTAATTACTGGTGTAAAACTTTTAAAGATGACAAATGGTACTTTATTTTCTTATACTTTTGTTTAACTTGACAACAATTTGAATTATTTTTTTCCAATTTACTATTTCATTTTCTCAGGTTATACTCAACGTGGCCCAGCTTTCAATGCCAATTTACGACTTCATCTTCTGTAATAGGGGTATCCAAGATACTATGCATATTCCAGCATCATTTTTACTTGTGATGATAGCTGCCTTTTTATTATAAGTAAATAAATTCATTTTCAACCAGATATACCTATATGTGCAGTAATAAATAATCATAACTGTTAAGCAACTGTAATTAAAACAGAATTAACTACCTCTCATTGAATTATGGGATGAGAAAAACTCTACTTTAAACACTGAGCTTATATAACAACAGAGCTTAAAGAAATAGTGGTATCATTGTATCTTTTCATGGTTTTTGACATCATATAACTCAATAGGAGGTAGTTACTTCCATTTCAATTACATACATATGTAGTTAAAGATAAATAAATAAAGAAATTTTAAATGTACTACTCATTCATATATTATTAACCCATTCATTCAGTATACTGAATGTTTACTGTAGCAAACAGAGGGATTTGAACTTAGGATTTTCAGCCTATATTATATCCTCAACTCCACCTCAAACAACAATATCAAATCCAACAAGAGCTTTGAATGTACCATCATTGGTTTATCAATGAAATGGATGGTTGAATTGTTGGAAGGGTGAGAAGATTGAAGCCTGTCCATTAAAGTTTAAGAAATTGCTATCTTAATAAAAGCAGAGCACGTATTGTATATATGTGTCAGAGATTATGATTCAGCCCAACTGATGAGTGTTGGTTCTGCACGAATATGTATATTTGGAATCATTTATGTTTGAGATGGAGTGGAGGATGAATATAGACTAAAAATCCTAAGTTCAAATCCCTATATTTAATTATTCATATACTAACAGAATAACAACAAAGCAGTAAGTTGTGTTTTGCTATATAAAATCCTTTTTTAAAATTAAATCAGCTTGGTTCTGCCTTCATCTGTTTTTGTCAACATATACTGATGGTTTTTGCTACTATACGTTATTGTTAAAATATAACTATATTGATATCAATTGACTGTGATTTGGCATATATGACAAATATATTATTTTATTAAAACAGGCAAAACTCTCCATACAGTAGTGCTATTCAGTGCAAACCAGAGTAATCAATGGATGCCAGAAGGCTTGTGCATAAAATCCCTATCTATTGCCTACTCATCCAATATCCCCAGTGACTAGTTTCTAGCTTGTGGCTTTCATCAGTGAGTGGCACTACTGTATGGAAAGTATTGCCTGTTTTAATAACAGTTATGAGCAAGAATAAGAAATGGTGATCACGTGAAATATATTATGTCAAATATCAAGAATTTTTAATGCCTTTTGAATGACATCTTTTTGTTTGTATTTTTATATTGGACTATTTCCATCATCTAATATGCATATTGAATATCTTTAGAAAAATTTAACTTTATTTAAATATTCCAAATACATTTAACTGTTAGTAATAGCATATCAAACAGGTTGATATATGCACAATGTTTTGAGAGGTATTATTCTCCAATCTTCTTCAGGTGTTGCTGGCCTGACCAGTGACAGTACTAGCATTGGATTCGAACCTGGATTCTTAGATTCTTGATTATTGAATTTTAAGGTAACACTAACTAACTGAGCCATCCTGCCAAAGGCAACAGTCAGTAGAAATTTCATATACTTATCTATGAGGTTCCTCCTGATTTCATCACTTCTTCCTAAGAGCAAAGTTGATTAGTGGTTTCCATGCATTACTACAAAGAAGAAAATTTAAAGAAGCTGCTCACATGACAATGGCAAAAAAATCCCATAAGCCAACCTAGTGTGACTATACATAATGTATAGAAACCACTAATCAACTTTGCTCTTAGGAAAAAGTGGAGAAATCAGGAGGAACCTCATAGATAAGTATATCAGGATGGCTCAGTTGGTTAGAGCATTACCTTAAAATTCAATAATCAAGAATCTAAGGACCCAGGTTTAAATCCCATGCTAATACTGTCACTGGTCAGGCCAGCAACACCTAAAGAAGAGGGGAGAATAATACCTCACAAAATGTTGTGCATATACTAACCTGTTTGATGTGCTATTAATAACAGTTGAATGTATTTGGAATATTTAAATAAAGTTAAATTTTTCTAAAGACATTCAATACTCATATTAGATGATGGAAATATACCAATATAAAAATACAACTAGAAAACCATCATCACAAACCTTCAGAAAAAACACAACTTTCTGTGTTTTAAAAATCATTTTATTTAATTCTTTATTTTGCCTTATTTTATAATAGCTATTTTTTTTTTTATGATACTTAAAAATTCCACAGAGTTTTATTTTTCTATATTCTTTAACATTATATATGAAAAATTGATAATTTAAATATTTATTCTTCTAATTTCCATTATTATATTAAAACTTTAGTATTTTTTTTTCAAAAACTTTTCTGCTTTATTTTTTCCATTAATTTTTGAATGCTATCCCAATTTTTTTGTATGAAGTAATTTTTTCTTCTTCTAGAATTAACACAGAAACCATATTTTAGAAATGAGTCTCTAGTACAAAATTATTTGTTGTTTTCTGGAAGCGGCAATGTTTTAAAAATCAGTATTGATGTATCAATTTTTTGTGAACCATTTTTAACGGTTAGACCAAAGGTTCCTCTATAAGAACACTTTAAATCTGAATATATCAAACTTTTATAATAGAAAATGGCTTTGCCATTCAGTTGCAAGTTTCACATACTAAACATTTACTGGCATGTATCAATGAGTTGATACAAGTTAAAACATGCATGAGAAATTTCTTGCTAACAATATTTTCAATAAATTCTTGTGATTTATAATTTTCTTTAACCAATCATTATTGGTTTGCCCTATGGACTAAATCTCAAAATCCATAGATCACAGCTCAAGTATCAGTTGAATATCATGTGACCTGAGTTATGAGTCATTTTATTATTATTATTATTATTATTATTATTATTATTATTATTATTATTATTATTATTATTATTATTATTATTATTATTATTATTATTATTTTTATTTGCATGGTGTCTGTTTTAGGCAATATATTATACAGGCTATGTGTTTAGAAATGAACATTTGATTTAAAATTAGTAAATTTGAAAATTAGCTAATCCTGCAAGTTTTTTCTATATTTAATTTTACATCTAATGCAAAGCTGTGGTTAATTTTATTAAATATATATATTTATATTTCACTTCTACTCGTCTTATAATGTGATCTAAACCTGTTGGAATTTACAGTTACATGAGCGTGGTCATTTTTTTTTTCATTTTTTAAAATAAACTATTTTAGTCCACAGGGCCACAGTCAGTGCTCTCACTTTATATTGCTAGCAATATGACATAAAAATGTCCGATATCTTCTAAAAGGAGAATATCTCACTTTTCACCACATTACAATTATTTAATATTTTCTCAGTCAAAAAACATTCAATTTTTAAAACAGTAAACAAACTTTTGAGATCTTACTGAAGATTCAATCTTCTTCAAACTTATTCATCTTTTGCTTTATTCTTCAAATCTTGCTTATCATTCTATACCTTTAAATTTGTTTACAATTAATGTTTACTCAATTGCAGATATTGAAGAAAAGTCATAATAGTATCTTCTAATGACATTTTCTTCTTTTCATGGCCTCATTGAAAAAGTTAAAAGACTGAAGTGGAGTTGGGCTGGACATATTTCTAGAAGAGATGATAATAGATGGACAATTCAAATTTTAAACCGGATACCAAGAGATTGTAAAAGACCCAGAAAGAGACCACATGTGAAATGGATGGATGAAATAAGAAAGTGTGCAAGGGTGATGTGGAGAAGAGAAGCTAAAGATTGGAAAAGTTGGATTGAACTTGGAGAGACCTTCATCCTACAGTGGGTTGTTAATGGTTGATGATGATGATGATGATGATCGGAATAGGTCTATTCCTTAAATTTGTAATCTCTGGGTGAAAAATTTTTGTGCCCTCTTCCATTAAAATTTAAAAGATCCTGAAGTACTCTGTGAATCACTTTATTATACTGAACCTTAAGAGGAATGTATATTGAAATAAACAAAAAACACAAATAGTAAAAAAAACATTCTTACTTGTGTCTACAGAGATTTTCTTCCGGCTTTCATTTCATTACAGAAAAAATCTTTTACAATATCTTTTGAATACATTAAAGATCAGCCTGTCAAGCTATTGTACATGCGCTTTTTATGAGTGTTAATAATAAATGAATACTTTGACTCCCAACACAAGATATAGTATTTAGGAAAGAATAAAATGAATCCACTTATTCTATCCAACCCAAATGCTTATATATGGGCAAATCTTAAGTACTGAAAGTGAAAGCGTGAGGATAGACCACTCACTTTAAATTACTGTTTACGATGTCTAATCTATTTTATTTTCTAAAGATAAATTTTTAAATTTTCTTAGGACATAGTCAAACACAAATGATTTTTTAATATTAATTTTAATTTGAAAAGAATTTTTCTTTTGAACCAACTATTAAAGGTACTGGTAGAAAATACAGTAAAGTTATTACCAAATTTGGGAAATTTTGTACCCAGGCACATTGTACCTTTGCATTCCAATACAAAACAGGCCTGTATCTGAAAAAGTCAAATTACTTTTCTGTTAAAAAATGAATAAAATGCACCCTCTTTTTTTTATTTATCATATTTAAAATAGAAAAATAAATAAATTAGTTTTCACTAGATTATATAAAGTGAGCGGTTTATTGAAAATATTTTTTTATTAAGTAGAGATAATATTACAACATATTTGAATACAAGTATAGTGTATATATTTAAGATAGATATAATTAGAGGGTATTTGAACTCAGACTTTCAAGCCCCCTTCAATGCTCCACTTCATCTTCTATAACCGATACACATGACCACATAATATGAAAAAGATAAATGATCTCCAATATATGTATTTTATGCTGAACCAGCACTCATCAGTTGGTCCGGATTATCATCTCCCACACATATATACAATCAATGTTCGGTTTATATAAATATAGAAAATCTTCAAACTTTAATGGACAGGCTTGTCCTCTTTACTCTCCAATTCTTCGCGATCTACATCATTGAAATTATAAACTGAGCACTGACTGTTTATATGTGTGGGCGCTGATGATTCGGACTAAAATGATGAATGCTGGTTCAGCAGAAAATGCGTATATTGAAGAGCATTATCTTTTTTACATGTATGTAGTCATGTGTATCGGTTATACAAGATGGAGTGGATGACTGAAGGTAGTTTGAAAGTCTGTGTTTAAATCCCTTCTAATTAGTACACAGCAAAATATTCACACAACATGAGATACACACAAATTAAGAGTTTTATTGATTTGGGCACCACATTTTCCATATTTTTAGCTCTTCATATATCCCAAGAACTACTTAGCTTAAGTTAGGTTTTACATAAACAGAAGAATTCTCAGTGCTTTTCGTCTTCATCATTTATTATTATTATATTTTTTTCTCGTAATTTTATATATATACTGTATTAGACTTTACTTGTTAAAAAATGCTAATGTGAACCTGAATATTAAAACAGGAACCTTTAATGATAAATGGAAGTTGGCTTAAATGAGATATTGATTAATAGTTAGTGGGAGATGAACGACTTAGTCAATCACTACCAGATCTCATTAAACTTCTGATGAGAAATCAATACTTCGGAAGCAAATTATTTAAAGTGTAATTTACCAGCTATACGCTAAGCTTTAGTTTTATGGTTAAACTGCAAACTTGCTTAACTATTCAACTTAAAGAATGACCTATCTACAACTAAACTTTTAAAAAATAAATAATCTCTTTTGTATCTATTCTTTCATTTATACTACATATATATATATGCGCGTGTGTATGTGTAGACCGTGACTGATGTAGATGCTAAATTTTTAACATGCGCACACATAATTTGCAATGACACTTTACCAGAGCTGCATCAGAAAATAATGAAATTTTCGTCCCTCATTAAAACGTTTTATTAATTTTATTAATATCGTCATCACCATCTTATATAAGTTTTCCTGTTACTTAAAACGTGCTCATAATTAAATATTATAAATGTACTCTAATCTTCAACTTGTTTTAAAATTGTTTTTCAAAACTAATTATGGCTTTATTCTGATCATAAATTTTATTAAATTCATAAACCTTCTTTTTGTAATATTTTTAAATTTAATTAATTATAATTTTTTAAAATATTAATTTAATAATGCTGTACATATAATAAAGATATATATGAGACGGTGATTTGGGCCAACTGATGAGTGCTAGTTCAGCACGAAATGCGTCTTGGGAGTAATTTGTCTATGATTTGAAAAGAATATGCGATAGTGTGTAGTTATTTGATACAATATAAATATATATTAAATTATTCTTTAAAGATCATTATTTGAGATTATTATAATATTAAACCATTGTTATTCTTTCATTTATGGCTGAAAAAAAAATCAATAGTCCTTAAAAGCGCCTTTAGAGTAGCAAATCGTAATATAAATAACTGTTTTGTTTATCGCTTAGGAAATCACGTGATACTTTAGCATCTGAAATTTTAGTTGAGCTGTTATCTATGAATCTTTAGCTTTTAAATATTTTATTCTACCATTATTGCATGATCACAATGATATTCTATGATAATTATTTCACTCTTTATTTTTATAAGTTGTAGAACAGTAGAAATATTTTTAAAATCAGGCAACATTGCTCATGGGTTGGTATATTTTTAATCAATTCTAATACCTTTGAAATTAATATTTCACTACCATGTTTCACTTCCTACCAGATACTTTATTAAGTACTCAATTGTCCAAACATTTTACTACTTTACAATGCTTTATTTCCCACTCTTTTTCTACAGTTTTGATTACCCCAGCAATCTTCTTCAGAACATTATATCCCCTAATCTCAACTGTTACAGTTTACAGTTTCAATTGCCCCAGAAATCTTCTTCAGAACATTATATCTCCCAATCTCAACTGTAACAGTTGAGATTAAGAGATATAATGTTCTGAAGAAAATTGCTGGGGCAATCGAAACTGTAAACTGTAGAAAAAGAGTGGAAAATAAAGCATTGTAGGGTAGTAAAGTGTTTGGACAATTGAGTATTATATGGTATACATTTGGCAATGCAATAGGAAAGAGTAGATATACTTTATTAAGATTTGCATTTTTACATTTTTAATTTGACAAAGAGTTGTTTTAATTTGATCAAGATGTATATCTCCATCTAAATCCGAATCAGTAAAAGTGATTTATCATTATTCAAAAAATGATCAAAACAATCTTTTCATCATTTTAAAATAATGTATTGTACAGAAAGAATCCCATTCTCTGACTTAAGATAATGATGTCAGTTCAATAAATTTTTTCCAATGTAAGAATGAAATATCTGAAGTGATCATAGAAATCATCACATGGTCACCATTTTATAAGCTTAAACATGAAAGGTGGCTGCTGGAGGGTTGTATTAGATCCTAAGATCTAGGTGCAGTGCTCTCAAATCAAAGTCTCTTCACTGATGAAAGCCACAAGCTAAAAACTAGTCTGGAGGTATTGGATGATAGGGATTTTATGCACAAACCTTTCTGCATCCATTGTTTACAAAAGATTGCACTTGGTGGCACTACTGTTAATTGAATGTAAATGCTTGAAAACAGAAAGGGTACATATAATGAAGTTATGGAAGAATAAATATGAAAAAAGTGATTATACAGAAAGTGAATTATTGGTTTTTATGCTGGGTTTGGGAAAAGATAAAGGGGATTTAGATATAAAGGTTATAGAGTTGACAAAGATTATGTTATGGAAATGGAATGGAGCAGAATATGGGAAAATTTAGAGTGGGGAATGGATAATAAAGTGGCTAACAGGTTTATCCAGGCATAATTGCTGAGATATTCTTGACTTCGTTTAAAGAGAAGTCACAATACATCACATTACTCTTATTAACAGAAATCATTATTAAACCTTCTTTTAACTTTTATTTATTATTAATTTTTTTTAAAATTTTCATGTTTTTACTATATTGTTTATGACCATCAGAACATCACATGATAACCATTTCATATATTTACACAGGCCATTAATAACAGTAGCAACCTCTCCATGCAATAGTGCCACCAAGTGCAAACCTTGTCATAGGATAATGGTGACTGTGGTTTATGAAAAAGAATGACATCAAAATATATAGATGCTGAACTGAGTTCAGATCTATATGACTATGCAAGTGAATGAACTTGGGTTGAAAACATTATTGTGTTTAAATCTTGGGCTCCTAGCTTTATAATTAACTAGATAGTAAAAGATGGCTGCTGGAGGGTGCATTAGATCCTAAGATGTAGGTGTTATGATTTCAAATCCAATACTCACTGATGACAGGCACAAACTAGAACATAGTCTGAGAACATTGGATGACTAGGCACTAGATAAGAGATTTTATGCACACCCCTTCCTGCATCTATTGATTATGAACGCGTACACTTGGTGGCACTATTGTATGTTGAATTTGCTATTGGATTGTTTATGGTTACCCATATTCATTTTATTCATCTGTCAAACAGAGATAACCAAATGTTTCCTTGTAATCAAGCCACTAATAATAAATTTATCACCTGGAAATCGATCAAGTTTATTCATTTTAGTGGATCCACTGAAAGAATTATTCATAACCACAACTATCTGATCAGTTTGAAAATGCAATTTGGCAGTTTAAGTGTTCAATAGTTATTGAATTTTTTCAGGAGTTGTAGTTATTGATAAAGAATAACCACATTTTTTTCTATCAATATGTTTGGAATAGGAACTATTTTTAATACAACTATCATTGTCATAAGTACTAATTTATGGTCTGATTAGCAATGTCAGCCTACCAATTCTGGTATAGTATTTCTTTTACATCCTGTCTCTTAATTACATTTTATAATCCAAATAGTCCCATTATTAAGTGTAGATGTTTTCCTGTTTTTATAGTGAATTATTGTAAAAGTTCAAAAATAATAGACTAATTCGTGAAGCCAATATCATCATTTTCAACCATTCTGGTTCATTCTTCTCAAGTCATGCATTCATATTTAAAAAAACAACAACAATTTTTCTAATTGATATTACTGTAATGTCATTTAAAATTGTATCAATTGATATAAGATTTGAAATACCAGGTACTCTTAAGCCTGGAGCCTAATTGTAAATATAGGGGATTTGAACTCAGACTTTCAATCACCTTCACATCCATACTATCTCATACTACTGATACACATGATCACACACTTGCAGAAAAGATAAATAATCACCAATATACATATTTCATGCTAAACCAGCACTCATCAGTTGGTCCAGATTACCATCTCCCATACATATATATAACCAAGGCTCATATTATATTAATTGATATAGCAGTAATATCAATAAATAAAAATATTGGTATAAAAATAGTATATTTGTTAAAATCTTTATCCAGATTATATTGACATATAATTGTGAGACATAATCCTTGGATAAAGAAAAAAGAAAAATGGAAGGAATGGATGTGTGGCTTTGAAGAAGATTATCTCCAATGATTTGGATGAAAAAAAAGACTAATTCAATATTAAGAGAACTTGGAATGAAAAGAGATATACTGAATATGATAAAAATAAGAAAGATTAAGTGTTTGGGACATATTTAAGATAGGATAGGTTTTTACAAAATATTTTGGAAGACAACATTTTCAGAAGAAGATTGAGAGGCAGACCAAGAATGTCCTATCTATAGAAATATGATAATTGAAACTGGATGTATTTCATATGCAGACATGAAAGAAATTGCTAAAGATGGAATGTAGCTATAATGGCAAAGTATTGCCATTAGAAGCTGGTGATTATTGCATTAACATCCAATAATAAAAAAAAAAAACACCTTTATTTAAAACAATTTTTAACATCATTAGTATTACATTAATAAATTAGAATTTCTTAAAATTCCTAAATTTATTTATTTAGAAAATATTAAACCACTAGAGCATCACATGATCACCATTACTTATGCTTACTCAATCTATATTGGCACCTAATGCAAGCCACAGAAATCAAGGGATGCCAGATATAAATTTGCACACACTTCTAGCATCCATTGATTATTTTGGCTTTCACAAGATAGCAATACTGTTTAGAGAAAGTTGCTGCTACGTCAAACTTGCATGTAGCTAGAGAATCGGTTTTAAACTTCTAAAATAATAAGTTTTAAGTTATTTTTAAAATTCTAAATCAGACCCTTTACCTATATACTTGTTTATAAATCAATTAAAACAATCATTTGTCAAGTTAGTGTAGTGCTGGGTGTGCAAACACCAATATATATGTGTGTATATATATTAAAGAGAATTACGATTATTTAAATAAGACTATCATTTAAAGATATTTAAAGTAGAATAAACCCAATCAAATAATTTAAATTTACAGCATACTCTTTTATTGCTGTTATTAAATTGGGAGCTATTTTCCAATATAAAATTTTCCAGATTAGCCCCTCTCGCTATATATTTATTTTAGGAAACTAATTTATATTATCAGATGAGCTAAAAGTTTAAAGGCACTTGAACATTTGCACAAATGACAATCCAGCTTTCTATTTATATGTCTCATGCTGTTTGATTTTAAAGCTTGAATGTTATAACAGCCAGTCATACATAGTTTGGTGTTTTATAACTTAATGGTTCAAACACAGTTTGAGTTGTAAAGTTGTAATTATTTATTAAGTACTCAGGAAGTATATGTAAATACTTTTAAGAGAGGCTGTAACATGTATCAAATGTGCCTTGAAATTTATAATAGTCAAGCAATATCTTTATTTTTCCAATAGAGGGACCTCTCAAACCATGGCTAAGATAGAGACTTTTATGAAGATAAGAGCAGCGTCTTATCTTTAGCCTAAATTTCCACTTATATAGGCCAATCTGAAGTATCTTGATTTGGGAGTGTGAAGCTATTGTTCTCTCCATTGTATTAAGTCCACTATTTTCTTTACAAATTAATCTTCACAAAATCTTGTGATTTATAATGAGTTATATACTGGAAATATATAAACTATTGTAAAGTTGTAATTATTTATTAAGCACAAAGGAATATTAACTTGTTGTAAATTGCAAGATTTCATGAAGGTTAATTTGTAAAGGAAATAGTGGACTTAAACAGTGGAGAGAACAACAGCTTCTTGCTCCCAAATCAAGATACTTCAGATTGGCCTATATAAGTGAAAATTTAGGTGAATGATAAGATGCCGCTCTTGTGTCATGGTTTGAGAGGTCCCTCTATTGGCAAAATAAAGATATTGCTTGACTATTATAAATTTCAATGTGCATTTGATACTGGTTATAGCCTGTCTTAAAAGTTTGCGTTGTGTTTTATATTTCATTGAGAGGATTAAGAATTCACTGAGAGTAAATACTAAGTTATCACTTTTATTTTTAATATGTTTAGGCCTTGGGATCATAACTTCTGTCAGTTCTTATTCTGCAGATATTTTAAGTTTGTGTAACCCACCCATATTGTGAATTGTAAATATGAATGAATTTTTCTGTTAGAGTATGATCTAATATCAAATAAGCCATAGAGAATGTGGATAAATAAAAGCTACCCTAATTTTAATTCTAAGAGCCAGAATAAAAAATAGAAAAAAAAATCTTTGTTTCTTTTTAGATAGAATTGTTCTTCAGTAGGTCAGATGAATCTTGAATCATTTTCAAATCAGAACTGTGCATATAATTTTCTCCCCAAATATATAGCCCAGAGCCAACTTAGCTAGTGGTTAGTAAATGGATATCTAGTTATTCATAGCTAGAGAGAAAGGATCTCAGATTATTCTAAATCAATCAGATAAATGGTGTTGCATTGACTTTAAGAATAAAAGAATATCTGTATTATGATGCAACCTTTACTACTAGTGGAGATAAAAGACAATGCAATTCTCTTTTAGAGACCAATCTAATGATTACTTTTATCTAATTTTTTTGAAAGACAGTTAATTATCAACCAGGAGTACTTGTCTTTTTTCAACATTATTGTATCATTTTATGTTCTGACAGATCAGAATCAGTGGTCATTTAAACATCTGATACTTGAAAAGCACCTCAAAATATATTTAATATTTACAAGTAAAGAATCAAGCATTATATGCTACATAAGTATATGCTTTCTGGAAAGGTATTCTATTCAGAGTTCACATAAGACACCACAGTATTGTTGGGAATTAATTATATGCAATTTCTATCAAGTTAGTAGAAGATAGAAAATAAAATGCTGAAAGGCAAGCTAGACCAAGTTTAAGCAAAAATGAGGGTCTATCAGTGCAGATTGTCTGAATTCTGTAAGCTTATAACAACAACATTGACTTCTACATTTTGACAAATTCTCTTTAAAGTCTTTGCATTAATGTTCTTGGATGAAAGTTTAAATCAAACCAAATATAAAAATGTTTTTAAAAAAGAAATGTTTTTCATTAGCAAGTAGGAGAATATGATACTATTAATTTTGTTAATAGTATCCACTATTACTAATTAAATCATCAAGAGCTGAACATAAGAATAATTTTACTGTTCACTTTAGAAATTTTCAATATAGTGGAAAATTGATACTTGTTATGACCTGTAGAGGTCTCTACTATCGCATTTTCAAGCGCACATGCTTAAAGGTTTATTGCCTAGTAAATATGATAAAATATGTTGAAAAAAAAAAAGGGTAGATTTCTGCCAGTTACTAACTACTATCTGTGTGATTTGGTGGAGTGGGGGATTTGGAACTGAAGGCTTCAATACTAATTCTTAGCTAAATAACGTAATTTTTTTTAAAAAAATTAAATGCTCTATCTACAATTAAGGTGCTTGGATATTTCATGATCTCTTGAACAACTTACCTTAAAATCACTTTCTTAATGTCAAACTTAAAAAAACATTTTAATATTCTTGTAATTAATTATATAATGAATTATTTCCATAATCTAAAATTAATTGTTAAATGATTTTAAAAAATTTCAAACTTTATTTAAACATTTAAAATACATCCAACTGTTAAATAATAATATATAGGTTAGGATATAATACAACATTTCATGTGATATTCTCCTCTCCGGATATTGTTGTTCTGAAACAGTGACAACATTAACATGAGAATCAAACTTGAGGCCTTCAGATTCATGAATAATAATCTAGTTCAGAGGTTGACAAACTTTTTTAATACAAAAAGCCATTTTCTAAGGAGTAGATAATTGAGCCTCCACACATGCACCATACTAGCCATGGTAAATATGAGTAAACTCTCGATCCAGATTGCAAAATAAAAATGTTGAAAAGATTAAAATGGATATCTTATCTTCATATATAAAAGCAATTACATGGAAATATTAAGCATATAAATGAGAATATATTAAATTATTCATTTTACTTACATTTTTTTTATATCCTATTGACACTTGCAAAATATTGAAATTTACTACAGGTCAATATTAAATGTTATATTTAATGTAAAAAATCAAGAAAGTTTTACTAATGCAATGTCAAGCTGTAATTCTAAGGAGAAAGTTATTAAATCTCTACAGATGTGCTGTGCTATAATATTTAATTAGTGATGTTAAATATGAGTAAACAATCGATCCAAGTCACAAGCTAAAGACTGAAAAGATAAGAATGGCTGTCTTATCTTCATACTGCAATTATATAACCAAATTTTAAGAATCTAGGAATGAAGGTGTGAATACATTAAAATTATTGTTTTTACTTACATTTCTTTTTTATATCCTATTAACTCTTGTAAATTTTCTTGAAGGTTTGTGATGATGGTGTTCTAGTTGTATTTTTATATTGGACTATTTCCATCATCTAATATGTGTATTGAATGTCTTTAGAAAAAAATAACTTTATTTACATGTTCCAAGTACATTCAACTATTAATAATAGCACACCAAACAGGTTAGTATATGCACAATGTTTCAAGAGGTATTATTTTCACCTCTTCAGGTGTTGCTGACCTGACCAGTGACAGTACTAGCATGGGATTCGAATCTGGACCCTTAGATTGTTGAGTATTGAATTTTAAGTAACACTCTAACCAACTGAACTTTCTGCCAAAGGCAACAGTCTGTAGAAATTTCATATACTCATCTATGAGATTACTCCTGATTTCTCCGCTTTTTTCCTAAGAGCAAAGTTGATTAGTGGTTTTCATACATTATGTATAGTCACACTAGGTTGGCTTATGGGATTTTTTGTCTTTGTAATATGAGCAGCTTCTTTAAATTTTTTTCTTTGTACTTTTTCTTCTCTATCCAATATTTTTGTATTTTCCCAATTGAATTTATGTTCATTGGCACATACATGGTCTGCTACTTTAGACACACTTGGTTTCTCTCTTCTAATCATTAGTTTGTGTTCTTGCAAGCAGTTTTCAATCATATGACTGGTCTCACCAATATATGTTCTTCCACATTCACATGGTATGTCATGGATGCAGTTTTTTCTTTTCAGCATAGTCCAATATAAAAAAAAACACTTGTGAAATATTGAAAATTACTGTGTCAATATTAGATATTATATTTAATGTCAATAGTCAAGAAATTTTTAAGAATGTAGGGTCAAGCTGTAATTCTAAGGAGAAGATGAAATATTGAAATTTTACTACATGTCAATATTAAAGGATGTTAATGTAAATAATCAAGAAATTTTTACTAGCATAGTATCATATTCATGCACTTATTTCCAAGATATTTAATATTTGACTATATAATTGCATTTATATATGAAGATAAGATGGTGATTCTTTCTTCTCAAAGTTTTTATTTTGTGACTTGGACCAAGAGTTTATTCATATTTAACACCACTAATTGAATATTGTAGTACTGGCATGTAGGTGGAGGTTTAATTACTTCTTAGAATTACAGCTTGACACTGTGGTAGTAAAACTTTCTTGATTACTTACATTAAGTATAACAACGTCTAATATTGACACATAGTCAATTTCAATATTTCACAAGTGTTAATAGAATATAAAAAAGAAATAAAAATAAAGTGAATAATTTAATATATTCACATTCTCATTCCAAGATGCTTAAGATTTGCCTACATAATTGCATTTAGGTATGAAGATAAGATGGCCATTCTTATCTTTTCAAAATCTTTAACTTGTGACTTGGATAGAGTTTATTGTATTTAACATCATTAATTGTATATTATAATATGACGTGTGAAGATTTAATTACATTGTCCTTAGAATTATAGCTTGATATTATGTTAGTAAAACATTTTTGATTATTTACATTAAGAAGAGCCACCCCCCCTCCCAATTATTATGTTAATAAAAAATACGATTTTCTGAATGATTGTGGATATATTTGAACATTTATTTTAATAACAGAACATAATAAAATCTGGATACATCCTAATAAAAATAAAAATTATCTTAAACAAAAATAAAAAAATTACTAGTCTATAAAAAGGTCAAATTCATGAAACAATGTTGTAATGCACATTTTTCATTTCGAAAGTTAAAATATTTATTAAAAAATACAAGAAGAAATTTATATTTATCATGATAAAAAGAGCCATGAGATTAGAATCAAAGAGTCACATTTGACTTGTGGGCTGCAGTTTTCTGACCCCTGGTCTAGTTGGTCTGAGCATCATCTTAAATTCAGTATTTATGAATCTAAAAGTCCTAGGTTTGATTCCTTTACAAATACTGTGATTGATCAAGCCAGCAACACATGAAAAAGAGAGAAAAATAATACTATGTAAAACATTGTGATATATTCTAACTTGTTTGAATATATTTGTAAAATTCATGATGAAAATAGTCCAGCATATAATTTTAAATATCACAAATTTTCACACAAACACTTAATGTACTTATCTAAAAATGATGGCTTCAATTGTAGGAAGATTTTTATAGCTTTGTTATTAAAATTATTTCATCATCACAAACTAAAGCATATCATTTTAATGTTTAGGGGTGGAGCAAAACTTTCAGATTTTTATTTTTATTTTATTATTTTACATAACAAATATTTATTAGTCAATTTTTTTTATTGAGTTTTGCATTTTTTTAAAAATCTTCATAACAAATCTCTCTATTTATTAATTTATCTATTTTTCCATCCTAATGTAATTATAAGAGACTTGAACTCAGACTTTCAAACTCCCCAAAGTTATCCAATTCATCTTATACAATTGACACACATGACCACATGTATGTAGTAATGTGTGTTAGTTGTATAAGAATATGTATAGCCATATTCTGGAAACCTTGATGTTAATTTTTTTTATTGTTATTAAAAACTTATGATCCATTGTTAAAATTATTCCAGTGAACTTAATTCTAGATAGTTTAGAATATTATGTTTCATCATCTCTCAATTACAGTAACAGTTATAGATTTTATGTCCTCTAAGCTAAATTTGTGCATAATGGTCTATAATATGAAAGGGATGTATATTAGTGTATGGGCATCCAGTTTACAACAATCCTGGATTGTCACAAAGAGAATATTCTTTAAAGTCCATGAGTTTAAGATTTAGTAATATTAAGCTTGCATTTTATACATAAATAATAAAGTTATACATAACAATTAATAAGCTAAGTGCTTTTGGGAATTCTATGTTCCCATATTCACAACTCTTTTCACTAGTAGTTAGTGAATGCCACAGTAATGTATGCAAATTTATTCAATATTGTTTAAATGACCCACTTTAGTTTATAGTTTTCCAGTACATTAATGATACTAAGTGGCCAGAGCAATGATGATGATCAGCATGTTTTAATATCCCAGCATTGTTTTTATGGTTATATATTCTGATGGATTAGCACTTAAGTTTGTGCATTCAAATTATGTTTAAATAATTGCTCCAGGCGGTCAAAGGCTAAATAGTTAGCCTGGTCTACAGGAAACTCATTTCAAATTCAGTCACAAGATTGACTGTTGATTTATTTTATTTTTGATCATTCATAATGAAGAATGAGTTATACTTTAAAGTAGCGATTGATTATGAATCATTATAAAAGAATGAGCATGAGGGCCCTCTGTGAGATCAACTTATAGCTAATAGTTATGCTTATACTTAAAATAATTAGTTGCGCTGATCTCTCCGAGTGATCTCTTAGAGTGATCTCACAGAGGGCCCTCATGCTCATTCTTTTATAATGATTCATAATCAATCGCTACTTTATTATTATCATTACTTACATTTTCATATTAAATGTTTATGTTAAACTTAATATGTTGACTTCCAGTGGAAGATGATATTCCAACATCCCAGGTTCAATCCCAAACCTCCATACTGTTTCAAATGGCAAACCAATTGTGGGACCATAAACTCATGGCCATTACTACAAAATTGCCACTCAACTTGATCCAACTACATCTGAGAAAGAAAAAAGTATGCATTTTATGCAGAATTAATTTTAAAAATTACTGTGAAATATACGATAAGAGTATTGATGATTATAAATTATAAAATTGTAGTTTTCATGTATGTTTAAAGGGTTCCTGTTAAGAATTAAATAGAAAATCTAATTTTGGAGATTGGATTGGGTGTTTGATATTTGGAGTTTGTTTAGCTGTACTTTCAGTTTTGATGATGGATGGAAGTTTTGTCATTGGCTTGGGAATACAATGTTTTCAGGCAATTTCATGGTGAGTTAAATATAAATAATATATATTTAAATTTTCCGTCCTAAATAACTTCCAGTTATTGGAATTATCATTCGTGATTTTTACTATCTTTTACTAACAATATTTGTGCAAAAAATAATTCTATAATATTTAAATAACTATCAAATGATTGTAATGAATTTTGAGTCATCAGTCTATCCAATCTCTTTCTTAAACATGAACCAGGGACTTGCCTTGAGTCAAATTTTTTATGCAAGCTTCTTACTTCTAGCTCAGAAGCAGATCTCAGATTTTTTGTAATAGAATATCAATAACTCCTACTTCATTAATACTAGAACTACAGATTTAAATGATTTATTGCTATTTGATTAATCAAATTTCTTAATGATAATCCATTATCTTGGATTTCAGGACCTTCTTGAATTATTAGTTGTTTTTTTTTTAGTGCTGTAATATTCAGTTCCTCCTTTACTGCTCAGCTATTTCACACATATTCCAAAGAATAAATTATTGCTATATATTTTTTTTTTAAATAAAAGAAATCAAATAGCAAATGATAGACAGACTAATGAATCATTTTACTCCCAATTAATTTAATCCAAAATAAATTTATATGCACAATGCATTTATAATATTATAATTTATTTTAGAACCGTTGTTGTTTAATATTAATCAACGTGTTATCAAAACTTTGATTATAAATGCGGGATGAAAATTTCAAAAACTATTGGTTAAAATAGATTTACGTCATTACTGTTACAGTTTTTTTATTATCTTATTTTCTATTTGCAAAGTAACATTTTGATATATTTTGCAATTAATCTCCAAAACACAGTAGTTGCATTCAGTTGGCCAAAGTGAGATTTTTTTTCTTGCTCTTTATTTCTTTCACTTTCTTTAAGTGGGGATAGATTTAAAAACCTTTAGTTCTCCAGACATTCATTCTTACTACCAAGCTAATTACTCATGCGATTGCTTTTTAATTATTTACATGTAAATTTTTTTGATATAGTCACTATTATTTTATTTTTATATTTAAATAAACAAACCGTAAAGTTTATTTCTAATATCATACTTATGTTTTTCTTTTAGTGTTGTATTCTGACAATTAAATTGTTCATTGTTTTTCTTGCAGCTCTGAATTGTTAAAATAAACTATACTGAGAGACTATAAACTATTATTGATTCTCTTCAAATATTAATGCTTTATTATAGTACTATAATGTCCTTTTATCTCCACCTATCTAAACATAAATTTATTATAAGTTATTTATAAGGCTTTAGAGAGAGGTTTTATCCCAAGTATAAGATTGTTTATATGTATAAGATGCCTGACATAAGATTTTTTTATTATTTAGAAATAAGAAATTATGTAAATTTGTGAAATAAAAAAAAATAGAAATATTAAATATTAACATTATAGACATGAAATATTGTCATGAGTTTATGTTATTGATTGTATTAGGAAAATTGCTGAAAATTTTAGGTATTTAAGAAAAGTCAATAGAAAATAGATTAAAATGGAAAAAATAATAATAAAAGAATAAAAGATATTTGTTCTAAACAATATAATACTAAAGACAGAATTAATCAAATACAAAAAAGTAACATATGTAAAATTAATTGCATTTACAGATTTCATGTAATCTTAATATACAATAAAAAAAAGTTTGAAGAACTATATAATAGGTGTTAAATCATATAAAATTAATAGTATATAAACCCAAATCACATTTTCCTTTCTAAACCACTTTTAACTTTTTTTAGCAAAAGTCTTTTATTGTACATAATATACACATACACCTTACGTTTTGACTGTCATGTAGTCTTCTTCAGAGCCAGTTTACTTTAATCTGGCTCTGAAGAAGACTGCAGGACAGTTGAAATGTAAGGTCTTTTTGTTAAAATGTGTTAAAAGTTGTTTGGATAAATTGTATTTATAATGAAGTATATACAATTGTGTTTAATAACTAAACTAAAATATAATAATTTGTCTTGAACTTGGAATATAGTAATGATTTTATACTGAAGAAAGAAATAATAAAAAAGAAGAATAAAATAAACTATTTTTATTAATAAAAAAGATAATTTATTTAACAAGAAGTTAACATGAAAATTTATGAGGCATGTGATGCAAGATAAAATAGTGCATTATGGAAAACTATTTATTTCATATACAGATAAAAAAAGATTCTTTGAAGAAATTGAAAGTTTGATTTGACAGTTTATTTATTATTTAATGATTTAAACACTAAATTTCAGCTTATTTATTTATATGTAAATACGTGAGAAGTGGATGAATTTGCTATATAACTACTCTCTGAGACAAAATACTATTGATGATGATATAAATACATAACACAGCAATGAATCCACAAACTGTTTTCTCATATATAAATACATGCATGTGCACATGCCTACATGCATGAAAAGATCACACATGTTAGGAGTATGATATCTTTTTCATCATTGGTAGATGTACATCATATTACAATTGTATTTTTGTTTTAGGATCACCTTCTTAACTCCTATATCATCAACACAGAATAGTTAATTGAACGAGATCTGCATAGAAATCATTGTTATCTTTAAAAATTTTCCACAATCAATTTGTATTTGAACTTCTCAGAAAATGTTTTCAACTGGCTTTTTATTAATTATTACAAGCATAAAACTTTATATATACATAATATATGTTATTGTTTTAATATAATTATATCAGTGAAAGTAAATTAGAAAAATACAAAAAAAAAATAAAAATAATGAAAAGCAAAGACATGTCTAAAAATAGCAGATCTCGCATGTATCAGTGAAGACAATTAGATGAACTCAAAAATATTCCGGAGAGCGAAAATGCAAAAAAGAAGTTAAAATGGAAAATCTGCTTAATTGACAATCACAAATAATTTCTTAAGTCACTCTAAAGTTATAATTTATTAAACTTACCGTAAAGTTTCATTTGACAGTTTATTTATTATTTAATGATTTAAATATTAAATTTCAGCTTATTTATTTATATGTAAATATGTGAGAAGTGATAAAAAAAAGAGGAAGGGGGGCTGAAAAAACAAAGGCAGACTAATAGATAATTATATAAAATTTCTACTGAATTTACCTTTGGCAGAATAGCCTAAATAATTAAAGTATTACGTTAAATTAAGTAATCACTAATACAAAGATTGTTAGGTTAAATTAAATAATCATGAATACAGATATTATTGGTTCAACTCTCATGTTACACTAGTCACATGATCAGACCAACACTACTTAAACAATAAAGAATAAAAATATCTTTCAAAACATGTTCTATTCCAATCTGTGTGTTATTGCTAATAGTAAAATATATTTGGAAAAATGTAACTAGATGATAGAAAGTTCACCATATAACTAGGAAAGGTACTTACATATAGTACATTTGCCAGCTTGCCAGACATTTTTTTATTAATAATCCATTTTCAGGGGTCTTCAACATATGTTTTTAACAATATGGCCAGATTTTGTTGATTATTGTATTAAATACTTGATTGAATTTGTTTTTTTTTAAGATGAGTATAAAAACATAAGAAATTATTACCCCAAACTTCAAATGATTGTAATTAAATAAAATTTAATTTAACTGTAATAAACAAAATAAAAAACATGATAAAAGAAAGTATGTAAAATGTGACAAATGTGGGTATTCATGTCGGTGGACAGAAATTGTTAATAGCCAGCAACATGGCCACAAATATATCTTCTAGATTGTGCAGTCACTGCTACATAAATTCTGCTAAATATGAATCCATATGTTGTCACACAGTTCCCTGATGCTTTGTCAGACCCATAACCTATCTATATTTTGTATATACACTCCTGTATCTGGATCCATAAAGTTATAGGAGTGATTTAATATGAAATGCTCAAATCGAGCATGGCATGATTCTTCACTTTTATAACCCTTCCAACAATCTGAATAAATGGTAGATCTATCAGTAATATTTTCTTTAATGGGGTCTATAAGAATTGGTGCTGTCATACTTACAACAATTACAATGAAGCACTCACCAGTCTTTCTGCACAAACCATGAAATAACTACTGTTGAAGTATTTATCCGTGTTGTATTTTTTCTTGCTGGAAAGATTTTGATTTATTTCAACAATTTTGTTAGGCCCTTGATTTTGCACAGTAGTATAGATAAAAAGCTAGAAATACAAACTTCATGTAGGTAGTAGTAACAGTCAATAATAATTTTGTCTGATAAATCTAACTGGTTCCCCCCATCCATTATATGTTCATTAATTCCATATACCAGCTATAAATAAATCTAAATGCAGTAAGAAACAATGTGTTCAAGTCTTCTAACCACATTCCTTCATGAACATATTTTGACATTACACCTGCCATTATGTCTTCATTCACACATAAAGTATCATATCATGCCTTACTGCGTCTTCTTCTGTCATTGGTAGATTCCAAATTTTAATCATTTTTTTAAAATGTTAGGAAAAATAATTAACTAATAGTTTGAATGAAAATTTTATAGTAAACGTAAAAAATCATAACAATGTTTCAATATGTTAACATTTGTACATTATAATATACCTAAAAAAATAATTAAATGTTGCCAATGACATAAAAAACATTTTTTTAAACTTAGTACCTAGGTCTCTTTTTACGCGGACTTATTTAACACGATTTCGAAGTTACGCAATTCGTCTTTAACCGGAAGTCGAAGTCCGATAATGCGCTATTACTTTAAATAATAAATTTCGTGCTCTTACATTATATTGAAAGTAAGAGAACATTATTGGAATTCGACTTTCATCTTAGTAATTTCAATATTTTCAGTGCTTTATAATAGTAAGATTTTATGCAATAATGAAATTAAAATCATGATTTCCACATTTTATGTATACACACATTAAATTTTACAAGATTATAATGTAAATTTGTTCAAACATTGTACATGTTAATTTTGCATTTTAAATCGCATTCAATTTTTGCTTTTTAAAAAAGAACGTGATCAATTATTAATCATTTAGTGTCCACAAGTTTATTTTTAAAAGATCAGTAATAGCAGTGGGCACAATTAAAAATTAAAATCTGATTTTTAATTGTAATTAACAATTTAAAAATTACTTATGGGCAACTTGAAATTAATGTGATGTAAAATGAAATTTGATTTTTAAACGGAATTGAAAATTAAAGACAAAAATAAGAATTCAATTTTTAGTTGTTAGTTTTAATTAAATTTTTCCCAGCAGTGGTGAATAAATGTCATTTTATTATCATAAGTCTAAGTTCATAAACAATTAATAAAATCATCGTCATCGTCAACAGAAAACAATTAACACAACATGAGAGTGAACTTGGCGCTAGTTGTATTTCCTCTTGTGAGAATAATTGCTGGGATATTCTTGACTTTGTTTAAGGAGAAGCCAAATACATCGCATCACATCACATGAGAATCTGATTTTTTACTAGTTTGCTAACGAACGTCTTTTTGGACAAATAGCGATAATAATTAAATCTTGTATAAAAAAATTTAAATTACTGTACTGTAAATTATGCATAAAAATATATTATTTTGAATAAAATTAAATATTATAGTTAAAAAAAGTTTGTCTTGTATCTTTTTTTTTTTCAAATTTGAAGTTTTTTATTAGTCATATTTTATTTCCTTATATTTTTTTTTGCACGAATTTTAAAGTAATTTTACGTTGGTGCTTTGCTTTTACGCGAATTTTGAAAAATCACAGACCGCACCCCCCCTTTTTCAATGTAAGTTACGTCTATTTTTGCGCGGTTTCGTTTGTGCGTGTTTTCTGAGGAACCTATCTATCGCGTAAAACGAGACCCAGGTGTATTAATTTATATTCAATTTTTAAATATTTTTTAAATTTAACAAGTAACGCATATTCAATAAAATAATTTTGAAAAAAAAACAAACATTTTGAAACCCCTGAAAATGAATAATTAACAAAAAACAAAAAAACACCTAGCAAACTTCCAGTGAAGGGATTATACGTAAGTACCATTCCAAGAACTATGCTATCACAATAAACTTTCTGACTAACAGATATGTATTTATTTTAATTGAGTAGTTCCTCATATTATGATTCCTTATTTATTTAGTTAGTTTTTTGTTCCTTTCAATCAAAAGTTCTTTTTTTAATGTATTATTAATTAACAATGTTGAAGAACGAAAACAAAATAACGTTAATAAAACATAGAGCTGAAAAAAATGTCATTACAATTTTTTTCCTGCTATTATTTAGAAATATTTTTTCTATTGAGTAAATCAATTTTATCTTCATTACATATATATCTTTTAATAGTTAATACATAGGAAATAAATAGTTTTAATTTTTTTAATGTGAAAGCCACTGTACTTTGTGGTATTGTTATATTATCTCATGCAAAAAGCAATTCATTTTCATAAAAATATGTTTGTGTTATAGTTTAAACTTAGTTATACCTTTCCTCAATAGATATTATTTTAAAAAAAAAAAAAACTCATTTACATATTAGAAAATTTGGTTATACAAGAGAGATGCTCCAGAATGAAATCCATTACTAGATTCTTGGCTTCAAAATGAGTTAAATCCATAAGAAATTTGTGTGTGTTTTTTTCAAATGTTATAGATATAACATTTAATAATTATTGGCTTTACATTAAAATTTAAATATATAGGGGGTTTGAATTCAGACTTTCACATGACCCTCAACCATCCATGTTATCTTATATCACTAATACATTTGATCACATACATGTCAAAAAGATAATCACCATTATTCGTATTTTGTGCTAAACCAGCACTTGTTAGTTGGTCCAGATTATCATCTCCACACATAAATACAATCAAAGCTCAGCTGTTATTAAGATAGCCAACCTTCATACTTTAATGGACAGGCTTCAAACAACTTCACCCCACAACTCTTCAGCTGTCCATTTCATTGAAAATATGATGATAGAATGCTGCAAGCCCACCTTAGTGCCAAACTTCTCATTCTACCCATTTCGACCACAAGTCACTCTGACCACTCATGTACAGGACATAATCTTAAAGCACTTTATTTTGAAATATGATTTTTTTCCTACAGTACAGGCTTTTTCATACCTGCACTTATACATGTAATACATAGGGGGTTTGAACTCAGACTTTTACACACGAGTGCTGGTTTAGCACGAAATACGCATATTGGTGATTATTTATCTTTTCAACATATGTGTGATCAAGTCTGAGTTCAAACTCCCTATATATTAACATACATAAGTGCAGATATGAAAAAGCCTGTACTGTAGAAAAAAATTCATATTTCAAATTAAAATTTAAATTATTTTTATATGCAAATTGAGATCATATGTATGCAATAAATAAGATTATTTATTTATAAGATTTTAAGTCATTTATTTATTTTAAATTTATTACTGTAGAGACATTAATATTTATTCAAAAATTGCTATAAAATATTTGTTTATAATTTTTTTTAAAGCATATTTTATTAAAATAATATTTATGTTGAATAAATTTTTTTTGCATATTTTTTGAAAGGAATTGAACAAAAAGTAGACAGCTGAAGATTTATTTATTAATTGGTTCGAAATTAAAGGCGCTTTATGTCGTAGTAATTTTTCCATGTCTAGATCCTGAATTTGAATCCAAGTGAGATTTGGACATTTTTAAGCTTTTAAGTAAGCTTAATTTTATTACCAAATATTCGGACAACAGTCAATTTAGCTATAAAACGAACTAACTTGATAAATATTATCGTATTTGATTCTCTGCAAAAAAAAATAATAAAAAATAATGGAATTATCTTTGATTCATTGTGAGTTAATTAAAAATTGTTTTATCTATCTAATTTTTAAGTGATTATAGTGCATTAAATCTTACAACTTCCAGAAAGAGAGGTTTAATAAAGCTAAAAGATGTAATTGGTTATAAATATAATCAGGTGAATTAGTCAATTTATTACATATATATTTTTTGAAATACAAGTATCATGTATATACCTAACCTACATGTAATTAAAATGATTTGAACCCAAACTTTCAAGTTCCCTACAGTCATCCATTCTATCCAACATAACCAATACACATGACCATGTACATGTGAAAAAGATAAGTGATCTCCAATATATGTATTTCATACTGAACCAGCATAGTTGGTCCATATCATCATTTCCCACATATGTATATAATCAGTGCTCAGTTTGTATTAAAATAGTAAATCTACACACTTTAATAAACAGACTTCAGTCCTCTCCACCCTCCAACTCTTCAACTATCCATTTATTGAAAATCTGATGATGGAATGCTCAAAGCCCTTGATAATGCTAATATTATAGTCATACTGAGCATTGATTATATATATATGTGTGGGAGATGATGATATGGACCAACTGATGAGTGCTAGTTCAGCATCAAACACATATATTGATTATATATCTTTTTCACATGTATGTGACTATATGTATCAGTTATATTGGATAGAGTGGATGACTGTAGGGAGATTGAAAATCTGGATTCAAATCATCCTTAATTAATTATATATATTTTTTGCAATGTAATGTTTCTATTTCATTAAGTGTTGTAATGTTATAAATTATTCCCCTCATGGTAAAACACAAACTCTAATAAAAACACTCAGTATTATTTTTAAAACTAATCAATTTTAGATACTTATTTTGTAAACTAATAGTATTTCATATTTCAGAGACATAGTGCAGTTGTATCTAAACTAAGACATCACCTACAATTATTTTGTCTTGATAAAAAATAAGTTTCATTATATA